>JAOBYK010573111.1:0-30955 GCA_025434845.1 Phenganax subtilis
GGAGGGGTAAAGGGTTAGAATTGACTGGGATGACCTGCAAAATTGAGCAATTGCATGTCCATGAAATGTCCCAAATAGTCACCCATGTCTAATCAAACTCCTTATATAAAGGTGTGAAAGGCGGGTTACTGGCGCCTTAAAACCAGTTGCTCTTTTGGCCTTTTTAAGGCTGTCCATGTCAGATTCACAGCTGTGCCAGATGTGACAAGTTAAATCATGGTAGTTGTGTTTCCTAGGCATGCTGATGAGCTCTGACATTGAGCAAAACAGTCAACAATTGCTAATCTAATTGCGAACAATTGTATTTTTATCTAAGATATGCTAAATTTGTAACATTTTTTTTCTTTCTTCAGGCCAAATTATATCTCAAAATTTGGTGCTCTAATCGCTGCAAATCGCATTTCCGGGCTTCTAGATTTCAAAATTTTCCGGGGGCGCATGCCTCGGACCCCCTAGTTGGCTCATGCCTTTGGCGCGAGATGGATAATCCCAATAGCATGACCAAACATATCAAGCCAGCTTCGCCACTGTAACCATGATATAATTAAATAGTTATATCCGTAGAGAGGATTGGTAAGAAGTAAATTTAAAATAGATTCTATCATAGTAAAAAATATCCCGAAAAAATTGAAAACAATGTCGAAAAACTTCCATAGTCATTGAAAGATGTACAAATTCATTTAATTATATTTTCATACAGTTCAAGTATATTAATACATTATTTACTAGTAAATAAGCTGAAATTTCAAGGAATTAAAATTTTGTTGGAATTCTGTTTCTGTTTTTATAGCTGTTTTTTCCTATTTGTTTTACAATGAGTTAGTATATGTTGTTTTCCAAAAAAATTTAAAAAAAAAAAACAAGTACTAACTCATTTTGTCCTACATTATGTGTACACTTCTATGGTGAGCCAAATGTGACAAAAGTGTATCAAGAATATGAAGCGGTGGTCGAGAATATTAACCCACCTACGAGAATATCAACCGAGATACTAGTTTAATTCACTATGCTCAAGAAAATTCTATATATGGTCGAGTTTTTTTCACACCTGGTCGTGTTTTTAAAGTATAATTGAGAAATTAAAATATGGTCAAGATTTTTGACGGTACAAATGCACAGCAGCTGACTTTCAAATTGCTCTGCACTTCATGTAATAATGTTAGTTTAAACACAAAGTCACAAACTGAATGTGCATGAATTTTTCATGATGGCAGGAAACGAAGCGAATCCAATACAAAATACAGTGCAGCAATTGTTGAACAGCGTGGATGCTCTATCACCCAGTTTGTCTTTTCAAAGGAATGATAGAGTTGAGACCGAAGTTAGATGTTTGTTTACAGCCGGCCAAAGGTCTGCTTCATTAAATGCTGATCGTAACAACAGTGCTTCTGTCGCAGTGACATCTAGCATGACCACATATCAGCAATCTAAACATTCCACAACTTGCTGCTGGTAATCATTATCGAAACTTCGTGGCTAGATGCAATTTTTCAGGGCAGCGACCTTGTCGTATGACACGGCCTAAATGTTGGCCAAAGCAAAAGAAACCCAGTTTGACTAACAGCAGACCATTCATGCGTGACCTAATATTGCTTGGAGACCCAGGTGCTGTACATGTTCTAAGGCAATCATCCTGTTTAACACTGATGGAGAATGGCCATATCATATCAGGATGCAAGTTCAACAAGTCAATGATGGCTGGTCAAGTTGAAAGAAAAATTACAGAAACATTTGAAGGAAAAATTCCAGAAGATATTGACACAGAATTTTAATGCCAATACATACATCCCTTGTTGCACTGTTTTTAGTTCCTGGTCAGCTAGGTATCGATGATGCTATATAGCAACGATGGTATCAATCCAAACCTGTTTATATCTGTCCAAGCAAGGAATTATTAACAAACCCAAGCAATGTGCCACTTCACGTATGTTTCCTTTTTCATTATAGTATCTTTCTTCTAGATAAATTATAAATTTGATTTTATTGGGTTATATTTTTGTAGAATAAACAAGACAGTGAAGAAGATGATTTTTCTTGTCCTATCTCTTCAACACTTGCATCCTAGCAATTCTCACCTCGCCAATTTAAACCAAGGAACGTTCCCTGGTGGTGGTCTAGTTGACTCATCATCTGTTAACACTCATGCTTTTGCACAAGCTGGATTTTCTAACACCCAGGGGCTATTGGCGTCTGAACCTGAGTCCAATGCGACACAACGTTCTTCAAGTTTTGAATGCCCAAACCTCCCTCCTGAGCAAGATCTATCTACAAATGTCTGTAGACAAACTCTTCCTTCCAATTCAGTGTCTACCCAGAATCCTTTGAGTACCAGCACTCCAGGACCTTCCAATAGAAGCATTAGCCCTTCTTCAAACCATGATGAACATTTTGAATGTTTCCAGGGAGACAATCCTATTGACATGCTTAGAGGTATAGCAATCTGCCATAATTAAAAGGATGGCAAATTATCAAGGTTACCACAATCTTTTGCAGCTCAATCAAAAACCTTATTAATCTTTGACACCAGTAATGTTATCTTTTTTTCAGATGATGAATTGGAATTAATAACAATGTACACTTCAGTTGCTCTTCAACAAATAACTGTGCACTGCAGTACTATCCGAAATGATCTCATCAAAATATTTACAGATCCCACCATTGTTGATTGCTCAAGTCTTGAAGTTGTAGTCATAGATCCCCGAGGAGAACTGGAGGTGAGTAAAGGAAAAGGAGTGGTACTGGACATTCTAACACATTTTTGCAATGAATGCTTTACCTCGTTAACAGTAGGCAGGAAGGCAAAATTGCCTTTCATTCATCACGACATGCAGAAATGTGAATGGGAATTCTTTGCGCAAATCCTTCTTTTTGGCTACAAAAAGACAACTACTTCCCAATTCAGCTGTCTGCTTTGCTCATTGCATCGTGCTTGTTTAGTGAGGATTCCATAACCACAAAATTTGTTCTTTCTTCTTTCAGAGATTACATTGCAGCGGAGGACTTAGATTTTCTGGAGCAGTGCCTTAGCACAGACTTTGACGAAGTCAGTGAAGATATAATTGATTTTTTCATTCTTAAAGTGTTTCAAAGTGGTATTTAAAGAAACCGTTCATAAAATAGTCCATGAATTGGCCCATCAAGAACTTATACAGAAGCCAAGATATATAGCAAACTGTTGTGCCCCAATCATTGGTCAACTAAAATGCTCCCAGAATTCCATACTCTTGAGAGCTTGCAAGAGTTTTTGAAAAGCAACGTTCCCACAGCAAAAAAAATTTTGAAATCATTCTAAGGTGATCCATCAAATGATGCTGAGAGACAGAGGTTGAACCATTTGAAGAGGTTTGTAAAATCCCTGGAAGGGAAAGAATTGGCAAGATTTCTCAACTTTGTCACAGGTAGTGATATGACTACTTGTGATTCGATTACTGTCACATTTTCTTTTCTCAATGGTTTTGAGCAGCGACCAATAGCAAGCACTTGCATCCCATCAATTGAATTACCTTCATCACATGAGTCATATATATCCCTGGTTGAGGAATTCGTAAACATCATGAAACAAGAACAAGAGGGGTCTTTTGACATAGTCTAGGTTTGTGCAATGTAAATAAAAAGCATTTAGCAACATGTAATTATACCAATATGTACATATATCTTGAGTTAGATAAACAAATATGTTGCTGTTAAGCAGATGAAAACTGCAACTTTTCATTGAACTTCGGGTTTACAAACATATGTTTCAAGAAAAATTATCTTTACTTTGATCTTGTTCCATGGTATCTTTAGCCTTTACTGAAATTACATGTATATGAGCAATCATATAGATATCACTCTTTTGTTCAAATATAGCAGTTGTTCCTTGTTAATATAATTGTATTACATTAAAAGTAATTTGTAAAGACATGGCACTATGAAAATGTACCTATTGTTTTGAGCCCGGCACGTTCCTGGTGTTAAAAACAAACTAGCTGATTGCTTGTCTCGCTTTCAGGTTCAAACGTTCAAGCAGCTGGCAACAACAAACATGAGTCCTTTTCCAACAGACATACCCACGCATCTGCAACCGCAAAGCTGGCCAATATAGTTACTCATTTGACCGTGTTCAGTCTACAGCCGTCTTCCATTCCGACTTACACTCGAGCGTGGAAGCTCTTTGGTCAATTTCACAGTGCGTTGTTTCAGACAGCTTGTTTTGGCTTGCCTATTTCGCCAGCTACTTTAGCACTTTTCATAGCTTATTTATTTGAGCACAATTATGCTCCGTCTACGGTCAACACATACGTTTCAGTGCTTGGTTACTCTCACAAGTTATCGGGCTACCCAGATCCAACGTGAGAATTTTATATTATTCAAATGCTAAAAGGCTATGGCAAAACTGGCTCGAAATTAGACAGCCGACTTCCTATCACGTAACCAATTCTCAGCAGTTTGCTTGATGCGTCACCTCAAGTGGCAGGATCTCATTATCAGACTTGCCAATTTAAAGCTATGTGCGCTTTAGCGTCTTTTGCATTCCTGAGAATTGGAGAAATTACGCTCTCTGGTAATGGTAGTAGCCAGCCTTTAAACATGCAACAACTCGCATTCATTTTTGACTCTGCTAAACGGGTGCAAGGCGTAAAAGTGACTTTTCATGACTTTAAGCACAACTATAATCAGCGGCCTTTCACTATAAGAATTAATCGTCAGTCAACATGTTGCCCAGTTCATTCGCTTCTAGAATATTTAGCCTTGTGAGGAAATTGAGAGGGTGTGATTTTTATGACACAGCTGGGCTTGCCGGTCACACGCAGTGATCTGACTGGCCAATTGTCTGAGGCTATGCGCCTTTGTGGTCTTGACCCGACTTGCTATAAACGTCATAGTTTTCGCATTGGTACAGCTTCGTACGCAGCGGTGCAGGGTATGTCTGACTCAAATTCGACTGCTGGGGCGGTGGAAATCAAACGCCTTTCACAAAATACATTCGAGTTTCGTCTATGTCCACCTAATCTTCACTTTTGCTGGTTTACATTGTTCGTATTTTCTAATGCAGCCTAGCATTTGCGGGGAATGTCTGGCTGCTTTTCAACTGGGATTGTCTTGCTTGCAAGGGCAGCAAGTCTTTCCCAGATTATGGTATGGGGGTCACCAAGAGCTCACAAGGGGCAGCTTTTGTTGGTCACTTTGCCAAAAATTTTTATTCAATACAATTGCGAACGACCATACTTGTATATTATTAAAAGCTTTCCATTTCGAATTTGACCTTATTAGCACTTTCGACTTGCAAGGGCAGTTGTTGACGCTCTGTAGTAGCTAATCTTCATATTATGCCTATTATCATGTCACTTGCAAGGGCGGTGGCATGGGGTACGTTTTTGTGAACTTAAGTTTCTAGCCTTTTAGATTTTTTTCACGGCTATATGACGGTTGTATCACTGTAAGTTTTTACTATTATATGTGACATGCCAAGATATTGCACTTTCGCTTGGGTGGGGCACATCTGCGATGCTGTGGCATTATTTGCGCCATCACCTTCAGTGGGCAAAACAATTTTAGCACATATGTAAAGCTTGAGAATTAATAATTTCTGTGTACGTTGAATAGTTTTAGAAATTTTAATAAAATGGCTAGGGAAAACTCATCCCTAGCCCAAAATATCCCATAACTGCGTACGGACTCTAATTTACTTAGCTCAGGCCCACTGAACGAGCTGCGTGAAATTGCAACATTTGGCATGTTGGAATATAAGTTGAATTTAAGTAGATAATGTGCAGGAAGGAAAAGCATAAACAATGTTAAGTATTGTTAAAAAGAGTTGGATACCATTATTCCCATCGTCTTCATTGGGGTTGACTCTTTGTTGAAGTTCTTGATACTGCTCTTGACTTAATTGTAGAGTTGTAGGTACAATGATATTTCTATTGGTCGTAATGTCTGGCAATGAACCTTCCTGATCAACTCCATAGCTCTCTAGGTTAACCATTTCAGGATCATTAGGAAAACCATGGATGTTTGTTTGCCAAAGCATCAGAAGTGTTGGGTGGTTTGCAGTTCTTATGCCATGATTATTCCACTGAGATCTGAATTAAGTTAAAGATGCATTTATCCAAGGTAGGTAAACGTAATGGAGTGCAAGTAAGTCGACCTTACTCAGATAATCAACAAGCCCTTTGTTCTTCATGAACTGAAACAAGTCTTTAAAGAGGGCAGATGACTCGATTTACTTCCGCCCATAAGCATTCAATGCATTGATTATGGATGCTTCTTCCAGCAATGAAGCTTCCTCTTCCTGTTCCTTTGTTAACAATAATGAAACGTACCACGTCAACATTTTCTACACCGTGGTCCCCTCTCACACGGGAAGGCAAGCCAAAGTTTTTAACTCCATCCTTAAAATATTCAAGAACAATGTTTGCTCGATTATTTGCACAACAATTTAAATATATAATCACTCAACTAAAACCATAAATACAACCATGTATTACAAATCTTTGTGATATCAGTTTGTGGTTCGAGTCCAATATGCCAAAGAAATTTAGGACCTTCCACATTATATACTCTTCGTACTTTGAATATCTTCTCCTAATGCTTCTTTCAATGAGGTCGACACAATACAAGCTTTGCCTTATCTTTCTCTTTGAACAAATATATGCTGACCTCTTAAACCACCTTGGACATAACTTTCACCACTGTATGGGGTAAGGCACAGAATTTGTCGTACTTGCTCATCTAAAACTTCATCACTGATTTCAGAAAATGTTGGCTGTATTCCATATTCTTCTCTTCTTCTTAGAAGAGTTCTCTCTGACTCACCCAGAAAATTTGAGATTGCTTTCCAATTCATGCGAGTATCTCTGAATGCCTCTATTTGATCTTTTGATCTATCAAATCCTGGTGTCCCCCCAGTGCTTGGGATAGTGGGACATAGATCTGCATCCGCTGCATTTCTGACCAGGAATGAATCTGTTACCATTGTGACTTTGGCAAGTTCTGGCTCCATTGCTGCAAGTAAATCCTCAAACAAACGGGATAATGTACCTTCATCTTGCCCTTACGACAGAGCAAAACACATTGCATCAACAATTGAAATATAGTTTTCCCACTTAATTCTGCAATACTCTGCCTGCATTGTATCATTATCATGTATAATGAGCTGAGTATGACCAGACAGGGCCTCGATATATAGAAAAAGAAAACTACGTTCCTCTGCGTTGTTCACCATAGCAATGAAAACGATCGAATGATTTATAGTCAGGGAGATAGAGGTACCAAAACAGGGAAACACTTACCATATTAAGGGGCAATTCCATTGTGCCTTAATCATGTAAATCAGAGGTCACTAAGTGCATTTCGTAATGTTGGCCAGTTTAAAATTTCTTCTGGGGTCCTCCCAACACGTTTTTATTAGACTGTTCTATTAAATTCTATTACAGCAAAAAAACATGATCTTTAAAATTTGAAAACAACAAAAAAGACGAATATCATCAGAAAGCTTACAAAAAAGTACATAAAAGATGTTAAAACGGTTTTTTGATTTATAAGATGGTTTTCTAGCTAAACAAAGTTAAAAGCTGTTTTTAATGTAGTTCCCAGTCCCTTTTTCAAAAATTTGGCTTAATTTTTGCATTTCAAGAAGCAATAACACGAAACTGTTTTAAGGGATAAAAAAACTGTTTAAATGTCTTATAAAATTATGCAGTTTCTGGTTAGCTTTATGATGATGCAAGGGATTTCGTTCACCATTAAATCTAAAATTTCACATTTTCATGCGGTAATAAAATTCAATAGAAGAACTTAGCAAAAACGTGTTGGCAGAAGTCCTCAAGAAATTTGAGCCCTGCCAACATGTAAAAATGCTATCAGCAGCCTTCAACAAACAATTCTAAAACAGAATGGAATTGCCCCTCATTATGGTAAGTTTTTTTCCCTCCAGCTCCATGACTATTGAGGCACATGTATTGCTACATGAAGAGCGGAGCAATTTGAAAGTAAGCTCTTGTGCATTTGTACCGTGAAATATCTCGACCATATTTTAATTTCTTGATTATATTTTAAAAACTCAACCGTGTGTGACAATCTTGACTAGGTGTGAAAAAAACTCAACCAGATCTAGAATTTTCTCGAGCATAAAGAATTAAACTTGTATCTGGGTTGATATTCTTGTACATGGGTTAATATTCTCGACCACTGCTTCATATTCTTGATACACTTTTGTCACGTTTGGCTAGCCATACACTTCAAACAGCATTGATCTAGTTTACCTGGCTTAAAATGTTATCTATGGTTTGAAAACTGTCACACTAAAAAACATCACTGAAGCTTGAAGAGAGAACAGATTAAACAGAGTAGTAATTATATCCTTAATGAAGTAATGTGCTCAGCTGAAATATAGCCTCCAGTGTCTTCTGTTGATTAAAGTCTAATAAAAGGATAGACACTTGCAAGTAATGGTGTTTTTTTACCCAACCCAGCAATCGACACACTTATTTAATCAGCCATTTAGAGGCAACTGTTTTTAAATGCCTTACTTGTATTAAAATTCGTGCAGTACTAGTACTAGAATTCGCGCAGCACTGAGTGTGTGAATTTTAGTACTGCGCAAAATATAATCGCGTGAAAAGGTTTCTGGTGTAATATAAGATGTTCATTGTTTGTAATGCTATCAGTTCATGTAGTTAATTTATTAGCATTATATACACGTTGACCAGGCCCGGATTAACCGTATGGCTGAAGTGGCTTTTGCCACAGGCCCCGTGCTCTTAGGGGCCCCGCACTTTACGCAGTTTCGATTTTCGGTTTCACATCCACTAAAGCAAGAAAAAAGAATACTCCACAATAGAAATAATGGTCGATGGTTGGCACGCGCAGATGCCACAAAGGCTCTGGTTATGGGATATAACAAAATTAATGCCGCTTCGGAAGACATCACTGATGACGACTAGGAGAAACCTGAAACCCATGAGGACTTGCTGCCTATATGGATCGACTGGAATCCCGAATTCTTACAGTCTTTTGGCCCCACATCCTGCATCGTTTCCATGCCAACAGCCAAGTCCTGCAATCAACCGATCAAGATCTCAACTCAGCCGTTAAAATTTACGAATCGCTGATTGAATTTATTCTCAAGTTTCAACCACGATTTGATGAATTTTATCTTAAAGGGAAGAGTCTTGGTGAATGCGAGCAATATGCAAGTGAAGTGAAACGAGTGCGTAAACGAAATCACCGTTACGACGAACCTGGATCAGCGCCCGAATTGACGCAGACCGCAACCAGTACATTTCGTACATTGAATTGCAGAAACGACCGGGTGCATACTATACTGTGGCTGCAAGCTTAGGCTTCCTTCAAAAGCTCAAGGACCTTTTCACTAAAGAAGTTATTAAAAGTGCAAAGATCCTTCAAGAGGCATACCCAAATAATTTAGAAGCCAGTCTGTTTGATACATTGCTGCAGTTTTCAGCTTTTCTCTGCACAGACTTTGTTAAGAAATCGTTGGAAGTCACTGCAACTTCAGATGCTGGAAGATCCTTGACCTCGTCTGCCAAAGAGTCTGGTGAAAAGACCGTCATGACGGAAGATGATGACAACGTCCAATTAAACGTGGAGTTGTAAAAATCTACCAGCTTCTCGTGACCAAAAATCTGGAGGCAGTATTTCCCAACACGGTCATTGCGCTCCGTATCTACCTCAGTTTGATGATTTTGAACTTTTCAGGAGAACGGTCGTTCTCCAAACTTAAGTTTATCAAAAACAAGCTCCAATCATGTATGACACAGAGGAGACTGAACAACCTTGTTCTTCTCGGTGTCGAGAGTGATCTTCTACGAAGTATTAACATGGGATCGTTTATTAATGAGTTTTCTATCACGATATCGCGTAAGCATGTTGTGTACAAGGCGATAACGGTCTGAGAACGGGAACAACAGACACATGACATGGACATAATCATCGGTCCATCAATGATAAATCCCTTGATTTTAGTATGAACATTGCTTCTCTTGACATTTAAATAATCTTTTCTACTGTAAATTAATATTGCATTTCACTTCAACTGAATATAACTGTTCTGTTCTTGTAAATACGCGGACAAGCTTTCAATTTATGAACTAAAAAAGGATTGACATTTTTTGAATTTTCAATGTTTCTGATTTCAGGAAAATTGGGGGGGTCAAGGGGCCCCGCGCTGAGAATATGCCACGGGCCTCGCACACCGTTAATATGTGTTTGAATTGTCTTAATATATGTGTGATATATGTAACACTAGAAATCAAAAATGCCTTCGTCTTCATCTTGTTCAATTTCGGTGGGGATATTCTCAGGTTCTAGGTGGTATTCCGCCATGACTACCTGCATCTTGCTGAAGATTGTCGAACTTACGTTGTTTTGGATGACTGTTAAAGTGAATTTGCCTACACTAACTACATAATTTTGAAAACAACTTGCGCGAATTTAAAGCCACGCGAATAAGTCTCAACAAGGCGCGCGAAATTAAATCGCGCGAATTTAAAGCTGAGCAAAAATGAGTACGACATGAATTTTAATACAAGTAAGGTATCTAAAGAATACAATGTATGTAAGAGACTTCTGGATTTCAATATGAGTGATTGAAAATCAAACTGTCAATCTTGTTCACCATAACTTGCTGGTTCAAAGATTGTGATCCATGTCTTTAATATCATTAAGAATTGGACCAGCATTCTCCAGTATTCAATACTGTTGGATATGTCATTGGGCCAAAGTCAGCATGTTAGGTTATACTACTGATGTGCTCAATACAACCATTAAATGTCATTATTGTTCAAGGCTGATGTCATCTCCTAGCAGCACGTATATTCTACTGCCCCTTTAACAATTCTGTTTATATTCTCATGTAATATATATTGATTAGTAGCACACATGTTTCTGAATGAAGGGTTGAACTATATTTATATACTCAATTTATGTTACAACTTGACCTATGAAATGTATGTCAGAACGTATTGGCAATGCAACATTTAGGCAATACCTTTGACAAGGTATGAAAGCGACATTGCTAACATTGCCCTTGATTCCGAGCTCCTTGCATTGATGTTGATTGATTTTATATGGATAATTGGATATCAGACGTGTTCTTTGACTTCAAAGTTTCTGATGAATTCATGCAACTATCAGACTTATTACTTGACAGTTTTCCAGAATATGAATGTTGGTTAATAGCTATAGTAGCTTTACCAAAAATATTAGTTTTCTCCTCAAAAATCCACGAGATATAGCAGCCAATACTTTGAAGTCTATATAGATTGCTTATCGCTTTGTGACTTCCGTTCATCTTTTGACGTCACACGGCATCAAAATGGCAGCTTGAAAAGTTCGCACCTGACAGAAAAGTTTGCATCTAAAATTAAAGTACTTCTACTCAATGCATGACAGTCATATATATAGCAAATTGCTTCTAAAAAGCAAAATATTTATTTCAGCCTAAAAAAAGTAGGTCTGAAAATTCATTGCATAAGCCCTTTAAGATTTAAACTGTCGTCACCACAATATATTTTTGCCTTGTTGTTATAGAGTGGTTTTTCGACATTGATTTTACAGCTGGTAGTTACTTTTGAACATCTGTAAAAGTCAAATAGTCTGTGGGAAGTGCAACTGCAGCTAGCACTTTGTTGATAAAATTGTTGTCTCGCACAAGCAAGTCCTTGTAATTCCAGTAAATTGCGGCTGATTTGAGAAATAGTCGTGAATCGGATTTAGTGCTGATTTTATCATCAATATGTAATTCTTTGTGATCATTTTGATGAATGTCATTGGTTTAGTCATTTATTTAGTAGCAATTTGAGATTGAAGATCTCCCCATATTACTTTGCCCTCACTGCAAGGACAAGTCTGAACGAGACAGACATTAGGAGGCTGTGTATGGAAAAAACAAGTATAAGCAAGCAGAATCAATCGTGGAAAAACAAAAACAAATTATAAGAGATAACTTTGCAAAGAAATATTTCCACGCTAACCTTGATAAACTTGAATTTAATGTCGTTGATCAAGACTTAAAGTCATTTGACACCGACATGGACTATGATGTAAGCAAGGACTATGGAAAGGATACAAAGTCAAAAACATCTTGAGACAAGTACTCCTATGCAATATACTGGGTCTGGACCCCAAGAATATGGAATTCAAGAGAAACAATTACAGGACTAAAACTTGAAGACAATTCAAAAGTTTTTTTCACAAGCTTTGATGTTTATATGAATGAAAATGATCATTTTAAATGTAATATAGAAACACTCAATACAACATGGCAAAACTCTTCAAATGTAGATACAATCATACAAGCCAAGTTTGATTATGAGAATGATAATTATTTTTCAAGCCTTGTGGCTGCCTACGTCTTGTCTTACAAAGCTGGAATGAGTATGGAACACATTAACAAATCTGATCAACCCATGATTATAACAAGCATAAGCAAGTATTATTTCTACTATCACATAAAACAATTCTTGAGATTTCCTGAAAAGCTTAAATCTTACACAGATTATTCCGATATAAAATTAATCAAAAGTCACATACCAACAAAAAATGCGTGGAAACATCATATGGGTTATACTTGAGAAAGAATAGATGTGTTTGTCAAAAAGAGCGGCCGTGCAAATATCAAAAATGAAAAATATGTATTCCCCAAACATTATCACTACATGGGTGATTCCATTGCACAAGTCAGCAACAAATCTGATTTAGATCAGAAATCGTTTGTAAAATCTGCGAGTGATGGACTTACTTCTATTGGACAAAAGTTACATCAACATGCGATGGAAAGCTATATATATTGCATACTCAGTGCACAAGTCAAAACAAGATGGAGCATCATCAACAAAGGAGCCAAATCTAGTCAAACTCAAGATGTATTTCATAAACTTGTGCAAGATACAGTGATTCAAGATCACCCGACTAAGACAATAATGAATATGAGACAGGCTACACAAGATACCAATGTTGTTTTGAACATGGTGATTAGTCCTGGTATTATACTGATTCCTTTAAATATGATTATTTTGGACAAATCGACCATGGCAACAAGTGATATGAAGTTTGGGAAGAATGAGAATTTAAACTATATTCAACAAAATACGAGTGAATTAAAACCTAATACAATTAGTATACAGTCGAACCTCCAATAGGCAGCCCTCCGTTACGCAGCCACCCTCTATTAAACGGCCATGCATCAAAGTCCCAAAATATTTGTAAGTCCTTATATTAAACGGCCACCTGCATTGAGCGGCCACAGTCATTTTTGAACGGTCCCAAATGATGTTCTACAGAAATTATTACTTCTATTAAACTGGCAGCTAACATGATTTACTCTTGGCAACTCTTTCAAGAGAACCGCACCAATAGTTCCGTACCTTCCGCACCTTAATCAGAATTTGCTTTATTCAACACTTAAAAACAATATTGAACACATATTGCTTGATACCTCACTCAAATTTACAGGTCATTAATTAAATTCAAAACATTGTTAGCAACAAAAGTGTTGAACATATTGCATGTTGCACTTTTCCAAATTCAAGTTTTTAGTCTTTTGTTACCACTTTACTTAGTTCTTGCATCTTGTTTGAAACTCATTTGTTAACAACTTCTTGATTTTTCTACAGCCTACTCAAGTAGTATATATAAGGACAGTTCTGGCACATTCCATTCTCACCGTTTTATTTGAAGTATGCGCGCCCCACCACCAGCAAATGATGACGTCATCAAGCGAGTCTAGGCAAGCTCAGACAAGCCCAAATACATCTTGTTTATTTGTATCTTTTGATGTAATCTCTGAGAGGTATAAAAACACCTGAAGGGTGAAGTCTATCTATTTAAACTTTCTTTATAATAAAAAAGGACATTGAGGTGAAGTCTATCTATTTGAACTTTCTTTATAATAAATGAGACCTAAAATGCGAAAAGAAAAGTTACATTTTAATAAATATATGAGACCTAAAAGAGAAGAGGACTTGTCATTGGTCCTTAATTAAAATTTATTAATTGAGAACCATGAAGACATATCCTCTAATATGGTTTGATAAAGAGTATGCCACTAACTGGTGTGACAGATGTTTATCTAAAAATATTAAAAATATTAAACTTTATACGATGTGTACAGACTGCTACACAAGAATATCAGTAATCGTTTGAGGTATACACCATGTATATTTATTATTAAATATACATGGTGTATACCTCAAACGATTACTGATATTGTTGTTTCGCCATGCAAAACTACAAAAATCTTGCTACACAAGAGTTGAGAAAAGAAATTATAACTTTGGTTATAAAGACAATCTCAGATATTATCTAAGAGGACAAAGAAAGGAGTATGATTGGCGGGAAGTATATATAGTTGTTTTACAAAAATGTGTTCTTAGAAGATATACCTCAATAAGAGGTATTAAGGATATTGATGGGTATATGTGGAAAAATAACTTTTGGAATAAGACAATAAGTGAGGTATTTCAAGATCCAAATATAGAGAAGACAATTAGTATGATGAACTTTATCCAAATCAGGTTGATCTATAAGAATAAGAAGTATTATAAGGAGATTAATATTTATTGTGATAAAATTAAAAAAGATTTTGATAAGTTAGAAAGTGAGTTTTTAAAGCAAGATAAGTGTAAGATAATAGGATATGAGTACGTTGCTTATTTATTATTAAAAAAATATGGGTCTGGTTTGATGATAAGCATTTTTCCATATTTAAAATTTCCAGCAAATGAGTTTGTGGACTCTATCATAAATGATGGATATACTATAACTAAGGTGTGGAGGAAAGAAGCGGATATTAAATATCAAAACTTACGTAGAGCTACTAATAAGATAATTGGTCGACTTCATGCAAATGGTTATAGCTATGATGCTTCTATTATGAATTATATTATTGTGAGAAATTCTGATCAAAAACAACAAGATGCTGAGTATAATAAAGAGCTAAAACGTAAAAAGAAACTTTTAAAAGACGTTCAAGCAGAGAACGAAACGATCAAGAAAAATATAATAGAACTACTAGCCTTTAATACTAATAGTGGATCTAAAACAATGGCAAAGTTATTTTATAGAGAAATGGCAGGTGAGACTTCTCAAGTTAAAGTTTGTGATAGAATTTTTACTGAGTTTGATTGTGTGTTTGAGTATAGTAGAATTAAAGATTAAGAACAGAAAAGCTATAATTTATATAATAAATGAATAAGCAACAAGTACAAACTTTACGCGAGGAGCTTTTAAAATTATCAGACGAAAAAGAGATCAAACACTCAGTAACTTATATTAAAAAAGCATCTGAAAAGACACTTGAAAAAATATATAAAGACTATCAAAGAACTCAACTGAATGAAACAAATGAAATGTTGACTGATACAATTATTGGAAAGTTTTCTGATCTTATGCATCATTTTGAGTTGATTAATAACTCTACTGAATTAGGTAAGGAGCTTTCAGAAAGTAAACCATTCAGAAAAGATATAAAACTTATCCTGGAGTATGTTACTCCCTGGATTCTATTAGTAGGTGTTTTATCAGGTGGGGTCATTGTAGGTAAACATATAGGAAGTAAAAAAATAACTGAACAGAAAAGTGACAGTTCATTGAATAAAGAGGAATGTCAAAGAAAAGAATCACAAACACAAATGGACCAACAATTGAAAACTTAAGAATCTTAAAAGATTTTTCAAGAAATTCAAAAAGTTTTAAACCTCCAGAGACCTTAAGTGAAAAAGATCCGTTTAATATGATTAGAGTTGGGTCTACTTGTTGTGGAAAGACTAGTTACCTTCTTTCACTTTTAGAGCAAGACTACCTAGGTTATTTTGACTACATCTTTCTAGTTTGCTCAACCTATGGGTGAAACAAAACATATCAAAATTGGAAGTATGACAATGATGAAAACTTTCTAATTATAAGTTGTGCTCATGATGATGTAGAACCTTTTTTAGAGCAAATTGTAAACTTTGCAAAGGGAACAAATTTTCTAATCATTTTAGATAATTGTGCTTCAGGGAAATTTGTAAAGAATAGAACTTCTGAATTAGTAAATCTAGCATTTTCAGCAAGACACTTTGATTTAAGTACAATTGTGATTACCGAACAACTTACTTCAATTGCTAAACCATACAGAGCGAATGTTTCTAGAGATGTTACATTTTACAGCGATAACAAAAATGATATGAAGATTATTTTTGAAGAGTTGTTATGCAATGTTTCTAAGGATGAAAAAAAAAGAGACCTCAAACACGTTGAAGAGTGCAGGTTTTCTAAGATAGATAAGTCAATGGGATATCCATATCATTGTACGGTTGGTTAACTTTTAATTTCAGTAATGACGTCATCAATAACTTTTAAGTTGCTTAATAATTTAATCTCATCCAATTCTGAAAACTCTCCAGTTCTCAAGATCGTGATAATCTGATTACAAACTTTTTTATAACTTGTACTTGAGAATTTAAACTGTTCTATTTTATTTTCCAGTTTACTTTTATTTAAAAAAGTTGTAATGAAGGTACCCACTCCAGTAATGATCAGTGTTAATGGGTTGATAACGCTAGTTCCAGCTCCAACTACCGTTAAAACTATACCTGAAGTTTGTAAAGAGACCTTCAATCGTTTGAGTTTTTTATACTTTTTATAATCATTTTGAAACTTGGTGTGGTAGTTGTCATAAATCTTTAAAAGATTATCACAAGTTTGTTTATTAATTTTATTTGATATATGATTAAAGTCTCTCATTTATTTATCTATTTGCGAGTTTCCTGTTTATTTAGTAGTGAACATTTTCAATGAATTTGTTTTTAAAATTAACCAGACCATCACTTATAACAAAGATCTTACATAACACGTTTGCTTACGTGGCTTTTTTAACAATCTCAAGTAGGACACCATTTTGAGTATTTACAAGTCTCTTCCCAGATCCAAATTACGTTTTTATCTTCCAAAGTTCTAAGATCAATTACCAGAGCAAACTTATCCTTAAAGGATTTACTAATTATCATTTCAGAAGTGGCCGAGTTTTTATTGAAGAGTATTTTTGCCTCGGAATACAAGTCTTCTTTTTTAATTTCCTGAGTTTGGTACTCCTTCAATAGTCACTTTGATGAATTCAATATTAGGACATAAGAATTCTTCACTATCTGTGATAGTCTTATTCCTGAATAACACAACAATCGCAGCCATACTTTTTCTAGGAAGATTTACAGTTTCATTTACTAAAGTACTTGATTTATCGCACTCTACAGTTTCCATTAAAGTAGCATGTTCAAAACTTAGACTTCTACCAGAATCATAACCAGAAAGAGCTTGACTAGCCAAGTTTCATTTTCTATAGTCTCATATTCAAGCTCAATATTTTCTAATGTGTATCCTTCAACGTTTTCTCTAGTTTGAGCTTTCATAATACTTGAGGCCTTAGGTAATGTAATCTTGAACAGAAAATTATGACCCATTGAGTAAGGAGAATATAGTCCATGATCACCAATAATTTTATCGAGTTTAACCTTCTGTTTTATTCCTAGTATACCTTGAACCAAAGCATCAGAAACTTTTTGAGATGATCCAGTCTTTGCTCCATCATCAGAACCGGAAATTAACTTCCTAACGTTTTGATTAGCGATTCCATACTCTAAACATTCATATCTAACATGCTCAGGCAGCCATAAGTCTTTGTGTACCTCAAGTTCACTATGTCCGTTATTATCATAAACGTTTTCACCTCCTACGGAAATAGTTAGTTTTTCTACCATAAGTTTTCCATGATTGTTTAAGAACCAAGATTTTCCATTCTTATTTTTAAAGTCAAATTTAAGGTTTAAACTACCAGGACCCAAGCAAGTATCAGGTTTTAACTTTGGAATGTCAACATAAAGTTCTTCTTCGGGACTCGCCTTGTTTGGATTAAAAGTAATAGCATTCTTAGTACGAGTGCCTTTAATATCACTCATTTTGAGCTTTCTATAGCCAGGTATTAACTGTTCCATTTATTATATAAAATCTATGTTTTCTGTCTACGTTTGGTTTTATAAACGTCATATACAAACCAAGTCAATGCCAACGCTATCCAAACATTAGCTGAGAAACTTATACGTTTTGCTCCCCACTTTAACACAGTACTAACCAAGTTTAAGATCACACTCCCGATTGGACTTAACTCTTTTGCTATTTTTGCTAAGGTTTTCCCAAAAGCACTCGTTGCTTGAGCTCCTTTCTTAATCACAGGTCTAGCAGAGATTACTATTGATGTTATAATTCCACCTATTGCTATAGCAACACCACTCAAACCTAGAAAATTCTTTCTAGCCCACCTTTTAAACTTTTCAAACCGATTCAAATCATTAGATTCAAGTTCTTCGTTGATAATTCTTATAGACTACCTACCTGTTGTTCTGATGTTGTTTTCTAACCTTATTTTATCGGCCGATATTTCATCTGTTTTTTTGAAGGTGTCATATTTAGACTTTTTTCTAGGATCATTGGCCTCATGTTTCATTATTTTCCAAAGCTCGGCTTCATCTTGTAAAGTTTGAATTTTCTGCTCAGGTGATTGACCTTCTGGCATGTAAAGATAGCCTCTAACTTCTCTAAGTTCATCATCTGTTATACTAGTTGGCTCCTTAAGATTACCTATTAATTCTTCAATACGTTCTCCAAATCTATCCCATGAGGATTTGCTGGTTTGGGAAACTATTTCATCTCTAGTCGTGGAAGCGTCTACCATTTCATCAAATTTACTAATACCTGTTAATGACATCATTTCCATTTCTTCTTCAATTTGAGCTGCCACTGTTTTATGATGTTCACTTTTAACTTCTTTTGCGAGTTGTTTAAGTTCATCTATCAATTCTCTATAACTTGAGTTTGTTGAATACTCAGCTTTATCTTTTACTATTTTTATTATAGGCTTTCCTTTAAATTCACCGCCAATTGGTTTCGCACTACTTCCAAACCCAACTCTAAAGTTTTCCAATTAAATGTTTTGAACGGGGTCCATCTTTTTTATTAATGTTTATATTAAGCATGTTTCTTAAGAATGCTTTCTTATCGTTCGTGAATGCTCTTAGATGGCTCGCTACATCTTTTTTTTATGTCTGATATATTTTCAAGGTGTAGATCAGAGTTGTCCCACTCATATTCACTACCTTCTAGTGATGTAGTCTCAACCTCACGATCAAGGTCATCTTCCTGGTGCGCAGTGTTTTGTTCTTGTTGAGGTTGCTCAGATAAGTCTAAGTCATTAAGTTCAACATTTTGAAACGTGTCATTGTTAGTGTCCATTTAATAAAAGTGTTTTATTTTTCTGTTATAATATCACTTTTCTTGATCCAGGAATTGTGTCTTTTGTCATAGCCCAACCACTTTACTAAGACTTTGTCACCTCTAGTTTTGAGTATTTTCTCAACTTCAAAAACGCTGTCTCGTTTGTCCGCAGGACTTAGTTCTTGTTCGTAAAATTTCCCAAGAATAGACTCATTGTCTGAGATGTCCTCAATTTCATAAGTGTTTGGGTCACCTTGGAAAATCTTACTAATTTTAAAAATCTCCTCAGTGAAATTAGCCTCATATCCTTTCTCAAAGACATTCTTATACTTACTTACTCTAACGATATCACCAACTCTAAACTTAGGTAAAGGGAATTTCCCAGTCCAAGACCCGTATAAGTTGTTCTAAACAATGTCCTCGTTGGTCTTATTTACGTCAGCAGGTTTAAAAACTGTTGTGTTCTGTTTTTTATGATTATAATTATATACAAGCTCGTCAAGAATGTCCACTCACTTGTAAGTTCCCTTTGAGTAGAAGTATTTCCACATCACACCTTTTAAAGTTCTGTTTAGTCTTTCAACGATAGCAGCCTTCGTTTCACTATACATTGAGAAGTACTCAACACCATGCTTTAAGCAAGTTTTCACACCCACATTGTAGAATTCCTTTCCTTTATCAAATTGAACAACACAAGGGTATGTCCCAAATCTAGATTTAAACTGTGAGAGTATTTTTTCTAGAGCTTTTAACACATTTTTAGTGTCTTTTCTATACACTGGAATTGCAAATGCATATCTGGATAGTATTTCCACACAAACTAAAATCCGACGGAAATCATTGTTTGAGTTACTTAATTTACTCATATCAACTAAGTCTAACTGAGCTTGATAAGCGAGGTTGTTCACATAAGTCTTGGAAGTTTTATAACGTTTAAGAACTTGTTTGTACCTTGTAAATGCGTCTTGTTTTTTAAGCCACTTTTTAATCTGATTCCTAGAAACATCAATCTCTTTTTCACGAGCTTTTTGATACAGTCTCTGCTGATTGAAACCCGGTTTTGGGATCACAGTACAAGTCTCAAAGTTCTTGCTCTTTTGAAAATTTGGCAGTCATTTATTTAGTAGACTATAACTTTTTAGTTATCTGATGTATAACTCTAATAATACAGATCCAACACCACTTAAGTTGTTGTTAGTTATAACATTAAACGTAAACTTTTCCCAAATTCCATTGTATATTAAGACTTCACTTTCAATATCTTTGTAATGTGACACCAATCCATTGAGACCAGTTGCGACAGGTAAAGTTACAAAAGCGGAGCTTCTTTGTCCACTTGGACTAAAATTACTTGATTTATTTACAGTGTCACGACAAATGCAGACATAACAAAGTCCCAGATCAATGTCAGATTCATTTTCACTTTCAACCCAAGTTCTAGCAGGTATTTTTTTATCTTTTGTGAAGCCAAGTAAGAGACCAAAATTTTTAAGGTTTAAACTAACTGAGCAGTATATTTTACACTTGTTCGTGTATGAGAGTTTTTCTAGTTTAATATTATATTTGAGTAGCTCTTCTTTAATATCTTCCAAGGTTAAATATCTAACCAGAAGTAAAAGTGTCATGTTGTCTTTGGTGATGTAGTTATTTTATCTAGGTATCACGTTTTTATAATTCCAAAAAATCGTAGCTGACTTTAGGAATAGTCTCGACTCTGAATTTGTCTTAATTCTTTTATTAATATTAAGTTCTCCACAACCGTTTTCGATAAACACAGTAAGCTTGTTCATTTATTAAGTATCTAACATAAAACCTGTTGCACCGATAATAAATGAATGGTTTGGACAAAGACAAATATTTTAAGGCTGTGTATGGTGAAAAATGGTCTCAAGCAATGTCTATAATTGATACACAAAGACAAAAACTAAAAGATAACTTTGCTAAAAAGTATCCCAATGCTGACTTGTCAAAGTTTGAATTTAATGTTATAGTTGATCCTATCACTTTGAAATTTGACACGTCTATAGACTATGCCGTCACAAATGATTATGGAACGGACATAACCTCAAAAACTTTCAAAGACAAGTACTCTTACGCTTTGTATTGGACTCCTAGAATTTGGAACAATCATGGAAGTGTTACAGGACTTTAAACTTGAAGACAACAACAAAGCAACCTCGCAAGCCAGGGTCTTCACCTCCTCGGAATTACTGATGGCTGCGGCAAAGATTTGGAAAATTTTGATATTTATGTAAATGAGTCTGACCATTTCAAGTGTAATCTTGAACCACTTGTTCTAAAATAGGGAAACCTCGAAAACAACAGTGATGTAACCAAGGTAAAGTTTAACTACCTTGAAGACCCTTATTTTATGAGTTTAGTTTCCGCTTATGTTTTATCATACAAATCTGGACTGTCCATAGAACATCTAACTAAACCAAACCAGCCTAAGGTTATTTCAAGCATTGCAAAGTATTATTTTTATTACCATATGAAGAGAATCTTGAGATATCCCACCAAGCTAAGTACTTACGTTAATGATTGTGATATAAAACTGAAATAAAAAAATATTCCCACTAAAATATTTGGAAATATAAACTAGAACGCACAAAAGAGGCTATTAGTAGGTTTTTAGAGAAACACCCTCCGGGAGTTAGAAAATATCATTACGTTTTTCCTAAATATAACAAAAGTATGGGAATCTTAGGAATTGGCTATGAATACATAGACAAAGTCGTACCCAAGTCTGAAAATAATGACTTCAAGTCATTTATTAAATTTAGTTCTGATCGTCTTACTCAATTGGGCCAAAAGTTTTACAACAAGCTATGGAAAGTTATGTTTACGCTATACTTGGATCCCAAGCTAAAACCAGGTGGTCTATCGTTAGTAAAGGTGCGAAATCCTCCCAGTCTCAACACGTGTTTCAAAAACTTGTGCAAGACATGATAATTCAAGACGATCTTACTGTTATGATTTCAAACATGAGACGAGCAATACAAGATACAAACGTCATTTTGAATATGGTAATTAGTCCTGGACTAATCTTAGTCCCATCTGACTTAATTATTTTAGATAAACCCATAAAAGGATTCAACAACAACGCCTTAACCACAGCTACGACAAAGATAAAGTTTGGTAAAAATGATAACGTTAACCTTATAGACACTTCAAGTAACCTTAAAAGTGACCTTAAAAGTAACCTAAAAACACCTACAAGTAAATTTATAGACACTTCAAGGAACTTCTCAAGTAACCTTAAAAGTAACCTAAAAACACCTACAAGTGACCTTAAAAGTGACCTAAAAACACCTGCAAGTAAATTTATAGACACTTCAAGTAACTTTTCAAGTAACCTTAAAAGTAACCTAAAAACACCTACAAGTGACCTTAAAAGTGACCTAAAAACACTTACAAATACTTCAATAATAAACACTCTAGGTGTTATGTTGACACTTGGGATAATAGTAGGAAGATTTATACTTTAGGCTACACAGCAGAATAGACTCATTGCGTTAAATAAATGGCTCTAAACTATGGCTATGAAAGAGAAAATAACAATGAAAAACAACCTTGTGTGAAGACGTATTTGTTTAACTTCCACTATTTAAAAATATTAGAAACTACTTGGCGTATACCAAAATCATTAAACAGCGGTTATCCAGCTACGTCAATTTACCTTGAGGACATTAACGATAAAACAAGAGTAGCGTTACTGAATCACACATTTGACAACGATGATGTCATCACAGACTATAGTGTAAAGTACAGTATTTGTATATGGATGAAAAGTGGTTTTGACAAACTAAGTGATATAAAAGTAGTTAGAATACAGAAAAAAGACATCATTAAGTTTGGTGGATTTCAGGTTTTTCCACTAGGTATTTCGGTTTATCTTGCTAATAAAACTACTGATATCAATGACGTTTCTATGTTTTATGTACAGATTGCAAAAACAGCTGGAAATAATCATGGGAATGAATCTAAACTAAATGTTGCTGTGGAGACTTATACAGAAAAGTAAATTTATTTATAATAAACGAGTGTACCTAAAGTTGAGATACAAGACGAGCCTACTGTTGTTGCTACGCTTACTACACAAAACAAAGTCAAAGATCCAAAGAAAGTTGAGGCTGGAAAACGTTTAGCTGAATTGTCTCGCCAAGCTAAGGAAGCAAAAAAGAAACGTCTAAAACAACTTAACCTAGCAAGTTTGAGCACGTCCTATGAGGTTTTCCCTATAGTTGGTATAACTCTTTTACTTGGATTTGGAGTATTTTGTTACTTCAACAAACCTAAAAGC
Source organism: Phenganax subtilis (assembly GCA_025434845.1). Taxonomy (NCBI): domain Eukaryota; kingdom Metazoa; phylum Cnidaria; class Anthozoa; order Malacalcyonacea; family Clavulariidae; genus Phenganax; species Phenganax subtilis. The sequence continues at coordinate 23,552 of JAOBYK010573111.1, forward strand.
TCTAATCAAAAGGTTGAACCTAAGATTGAACCTGAACCTGAACCAAAAATTAAACTTGTTAAACTAGACACTTTTGCAGTGACTGATAAACAGAAAAGTAAACTTATTTATAATAAATGAGTGGTGGAAATAAAAAAGAATATATTAATCAAATTTACCAACCAGCTGTGCTTACGCTGTCAGCTGTTGGGGTTTCTATGTTAAGTAAAAAAGCCTTTGGTGAGACTTTGGGAACTCCTCAAAACGTAAATGGAACACTTAAACTCGCTGGAGCTGTTATGATAGGAAGTGTCTTGGTTAAATATTTAGAAGTTAAGAAAATTATACCAGAAAAAATCGACACTAGTAAATAAATGGCTTCAACAGTTTTCTCAGGTGTTTTTAAAGCATTTGCTTTTGCAGGAGCTGGATTTATATATAGTAAACTTAATCACACTGGATATCAAGAAGAAATGAAAAGACATGATTTAGCTTTGGAAAAACTTAGCTATGAGAAAGAAAAATGGTTTGAAAAAGAAACTAAACGAACAGATAAAATAGCAAAGTTGCGTTTAGAACTTAGCGATGCTAATAAAGATATTAATACTACAAATGACTTGGACCAACTGTCAAATAAAGAACTTAGACTTAGCCTGGGAAGGAAAGCCTGTTTTAGACGACTACTACAAGTCATCAAAAGAGATGCAAGAGTATCAACACGTCATCTCTGGCATCTTAGGTTTAACAGGAGGTTGGTTACTTAGTAAAATTGTTTTGTAATTTTTGAAACCTAAAACGTAACAGAAAAGTTTTTTACTAAATAAATGCGAGAAACTACTTTAGCTAAGCTAAGAAAACAAGCAAAAAACCAAGGAATTAAATACGTCTCTAAAATGAACACGGTGCAAGTTTGTGAAGCTCTTGGAATTGAAAAAATACCGCCTAACAAGAAGTTTAAAAAGCATAGTCGAAAGGCTTTAAAAGTACCAAAAAAGTTGAAATTACCAGTAAAATTACAGGGGAATCAAAAATTTTTCCTAGCATTTATCAAGCAAGTCAATACTTAGGTGTTAATCCTCGAAGTATAAGTCAATATTCAAAAAGTGGAAAAAGTATTAAGTATTGGAATGTGAGGGTTTTAAGACCAATATACTTACCAGGTAGAGATGAAGAGTGGACCATAAGGTATCCAGATGATCGGGAAGAACCAGAAAATTCGATGTGCCCTGATAGACCTGGGTTTAGAAATTGTTAAAACCTTGGTGTCATCTTTAATACTTAGTTGTATTATGGCTGAGACTTTTTTTTTCTTTTTCTCTTTAGGTTTAGTCTTTAGATATTTTATAGTGACCTAGACTTAAAGTACTTATTCCATCTGGGAGAATATACCTTTTATCAACGTCTGAACTTAGGGGTATCTTAACAATTTCCTCTGAGAAAAGATTGTGCTTATGACATCTTAAAATTCTCATTTTTTTACGAAGCTCTTTCCCAGAGAGTAGGCAGTTTTTATAAACCTCATGTTTTATATCTTTCTTAATAACAGACTTTTAAATTCCTTTTGCTTTTTTACATGTACCTCCATTATTATCTATATAACTATAACACTTACTTCTAAGTCCCACTAACTCTAAAATTTGTTTTCCACAGAACTCGTCTTTCATAAACCCTGGCGTTTTTTTATTAAGCCCTTTTATAGTATAATTATAATGAAAGTTGTACATTAAACTTTTTGAGATATCTAAGATACTCATTCCACCATATATTGGGTTTTTTTTTACTAGTTTTGTTCTATACATATGAACCGCAATAAGATTCTCAGAGAATATTGTTGAAGACTTATAATTAGGTTTCTTCAATAACTTAAGAGCCTTTCCATAGTTATTTACTAAATGAATATCAACCCTATTACGAATATATTCCATCGTTTTTCCAAAAACCGAATTGTTCATTAATTTGAAAAATTCTTTCTCAAACTTATTTTTTGCTTGTTTTCTTAAATCTGTATTAAGTTTAATATAAGACTTTAACCAATTAGGCTCTTCAAATTTTATACCACGATGTACTCTCATAAGTATAAGTCCTTTTTCAAGATATTTCTTAAGAGCCGTGTGATGCACCACATATTTTTTCTTAGACGAAAGCGTGGGAATTAATTTCTCAACTTTAGTCTCAGGTTCTGTTATAATTTTTTCGGGGGCAAGTGGATAATCAATATGAAGGTTATGCAATTGCTCGGGGTACTCTAAATCAAAAAAATACAAGGAAACTCTTGCCAATTAATAAGCTCTTTTTTACTCATCCACTTAAAACCATGAGTAGGAAGTTTTTTCATCATTGCCCAACCATAAAGGTTATTAGCATCAAGGTATTGAATATAAGTACTCAATTTTCTTGGGGCGAATTTGTCTAAGTACTTATTATTAGCTTCTGCAAATCTTATTGTAATCATTGATACTCCTCCTCTAATTCCTTTTTCTATCATTAAACACATCTCTTGATTATGAAATAACTCAAGCCTAACTTTAGAATATTTTAAAGCTGCATTCCAAGATAATCCTGGAGAAGTATAAAACCAACTTGGATCTAGGTTATAGTTTTCCATAAAAATATTTATAAATAATTCAAAGACATCACACAATAGTAAAACGTCAGTTTTTAAATATAAATCATGGTAATAACTCATAGAAGTCATCTTAAACTTTTTCCAAACTAATTTAGCATGGTAGTAGTCCTTAAATGATATGTGCTCATTATTAAGTTTTGAGTAAAACTTTGACTTGGATGGAAGTTTTTTATCTTTAAACTTGTCTAAAGAATTTAATAATCATATGGATAAACTCCTTTTCTCAAAAGAAGTTCGGTTGAGTCTGGGAAGAGTCTCTCTAACATTAATAAACCTCTCCCATCAAGATTATCTACTAAACTACTTAAACTCTGAGATAAAAACTTAAATGAGTCAATAAATCTTAACTCATATTTAACCTCATTTATTTTTCCAGTTCTCTTTGAAATATACTCATCAACTACTATACTCTTAGAAAAATTTATATACTTCTCTTCATTTTTTGGAATGCAGGTGAATTTAACCTTCAGTGACCCCCAAATTTTTAATGAATAGATGGGAGTCGTAATTTTCTAAGTTATGAAAAATTACTAGAATGAACTTAGGTTTTCTCATTAGTAGGTTACACTCATTACAAGCAGCTCCTCTATATTTTCCAGTATAATGACAATGATCTCTAACTTTATCCTCACCAAACTCTTTATTACACTTATAACAACAAATGGAACTATCAAAACGTTCTTTAGCTTTACCTTCGAGTGTCATTTTCTTTTTTTATTTAAACTTATTTGAATAATCTTTACACAGTGAGTGGAAAGCTCCTAAATACTCACCTGTTTTTTCACAAAAGTTTGGGTACTTATTTTTACCAAAGTCTTTAAGACAAGCATAACAATTAGTAGAATTATCAAAAAGTGTCTAGTCCGAGTCTGTAAAGATCATCTTTTTAGGAAACTTAAACTTTTTTTTAATATTCCTCACCTCTTGTTCTGACATCTTCACAAAAATTTTCGATAAATCCTCATCATCAGTTTTCCTAGTATGGATCACTAACTTTGGCTCAAATAATGTATCATCAAAATATTTCATGAGGTAACAAAATCCAGAGGGTATATGTTCTTGAAATTGTGTTGTTCATTTACCTAATTTTTTATTCACAGGTTTTGTAAAACACTCAAAATCAGGGTAAATTTTAAACGGCACTTGATGTATAAACTCATAATTTTTAAATTCTAAAAACGTATTTTGATCTGGCATAATTATATTTACTGGATCGTGTAATTTACAATACTCTTTATGTTTATCAAGCGAATTTTGACTACTAAAAACATTTATACAACGATCACATATAAATCTCTCACCATCATGTTTTCAATTTTGACTACTTATAAGCCTACTCATATTATTAATTACGGTGTAGTGTTTATCATGCCCAAACACAATAAATATACCAGGGTTTCTTTTCTCAAATTTATCAATCTCAATAATATTAGTTGCAAACCTAACACCTTCCAAGTGAAGTGTTTTTGACTTTTCTTTTAAAGTCTTTGTAATTCTACCAGGATTCCTCATCCCTGCTGAAATTAGTGCAATAGGAACAGCCCATTTAAAACATTCTTGATCTTTATTCTCAGGATTTATAATTGGTTTTTTATTAGCTATCCATTTTGGAGTCTCAACATAAGAAGATCCTTTAATTGGAACAAATTTACTCGTTTTTATGTCAAGGCTAACTATACTATTAAGTTGCCATCCAGAGCCCTTCTTTTGATATTGTGAGAACGACTCCATAATCTTCGCAATCATTTTTCTCAAAGCTACTTTAAAATTTGTACCTGGTATTATAATCTGTTGAAAACTATGAAGATGGGCATTATCCATAATTTCATCACCTGTAACATGGTCATACTTAACCATCTTACAATTCAAAGTCAATTGAACCTTATAATTTGTCTTCTCAGCAATAAAATCTTCTATAACTTGATTATTTTCTTTGAAGAACTAAGTAATGTTTGTAGTGTTTTTACCACAATCGGCGACATATTTTTGAACACCACCCTTTAACGCAGTTTTACTAAGTCTAAACTTTATAAGTGTTTAACTCTTCTTAGGTATCCTTGGACTGAAGTACTCCTTAAAGTTACCAGTTTTTATTAATTTCTTCAAACCAAAACTTGTCCTCTTTTAACTTTTTTAGTATCTTTTTGAGAAGACATAGCATCATTTTTAACTTTTCTCCATAACTCGGTCTTAGTCTTGTCTCCTAAATTTCGATATTTTTTCTCAAATCTTCTAGCCTTTTTCTCGATCCAATTTGAACCATAATTTTATCATTTCGTTTTTGTTTTGCCTCATCAAGATATTTATAATAACTTGTTTTTGTCTCTCCAAGTTCAGAACTTAGTTCTAAATCCTTCAAGCCAAAACTTTCAAACAGTATGTCCCTTGCTACTTTTAGCAAGTTTGTTTTTGAAAGGTGTTGGTTTCTTATGGACTGCATGGTCGTCAATTAATAGATATTAATTAAGGACCAATAACAAGTCCTCTTCTCATTTATGTCTCATTTATTTAATAAAACATTACTTTTCTGTTCGCGTTTTATGTCTCATTTATTATAAAGAAAGTTCAATTAGATAGAAGCTCTTTTTTAAGGTTAAATAGTCACTCATTTATTTATTAAAATGTTACTTTTCTGTTCGTGTTTTAGGTCTCATTTATTATAAGGAAAGTTTAAATAGATAGAAGCTCGTGTTTTTTATTAAGGTAAAAGTTAGAATAGATAGACACTCTCATTTATTTATTAAAATGTAACTTTTCTGTTCGAGGTTTAGGTCATATTTATCATAAAGAAAGTTCAAATAGATAGACTTCACCCTTCAGGTGTTTTTATACCTCTCAGAGATTACATCAAAAGATAAAAATAAACAAGACGTGTTCGGGCTTGTCTGAGCTTGCCTAGACTCGCTTGATGACGTCATAATTTGCTGGTGGTGGGGGTTCAAACCTCCAATAAAACAGTGAGAATAGAATGTGCCAGAACTGTCCTTATAAACACTACTTACTCATTACTGCAATCAGTGATTTATGATTGAACAAATAAACATTAGACGAATTCCAAGGTCTACTTTTTGAGTATCTCTATTCAGCAACCACCTCTATGAAGCAGCCACAAAGCCGTTCCCCAAGGGTGGCCGCTTAATAGAGGTTCGACTATATCATCTTGATGAATCTTTCTACTTGTGCGACTTGTTTGATCATCCAGAAAATATATTGCTATTACATGTTAGAATTATTAAAACTTCTTCCAGTGGGTCATATGGAAATTAATCTATTTTATTGCTTGAAGTTAAAACTTGAGTAGATTTTGAGTAAAATCAAGATGTCTATATAGTAATCTATATAGATATTTGTACAGTAATCTATATAGATATCCTAAAAATACTTGAAATTTGCTTGATTTCATCTATACAGATATCTATATAGATATCTACACAGTAGTTTTGAGTAAGTCTTGAATAGATTTTGAGTAAATGCAAGATGTCTATATAGATATCTCTTTGATATCTCATTAAATATATGGAAGCAACAACAAGGAGTCCTCAAGTTGTCACGACAATAGAACAACCTGTGATTACAACACAAAACAAAGTCAAAGATCGGCGACGTGTTGAGGCAAGTAAGCGTCTAGCTACAGTGTCAAAACAAGCGAAGGAAGCGAAAAGAAGTGACCCGAAGAACTTCAAAACTCACACAATGATGTGCCTTTGGGATATCTACCAGTTGTAGGAATAGTCTCTATACTCGGTGTGGGTATATATTTGGACATCAATAGGCTCGCACCAAATCTGAACCAAAGTTTGATAAACTGGACTCACCCAAGTATGAGCGAAGCAAACGTAATAAGTCACCAAGCCCTATTGAAGGAAAACCAAAATCAAAACAAACAATTTTGATCTATGGCATTAAGTTTGACATGTTTCATCAAGTATGAGTGTAGAGAGATGTAATACATATAATAAATGAGTGATGAAAAGAAAAAATATATTAATTAAACTTATTGTGCAGCTACAGTAGGAGGCAAAAGTTTGAGTCCAGTAAACTTACTTATCATTATTTTTGGTTTTTCAATTCTTGCAACATGTTTTCTGTCTCAGACATGCATAAAATCACATCCCTTATGTATAAAAATATTTTAAAAAGAAAGAATGCAATGGTAATCTGATTCTCGTGGAGTTTCCTGCTCAGTTACCAAATCTAAATCCAATGGAACATTTATGGGACCATTTAAAATATAGAAAACGTGAAGCGCAGACCCTGCAATCAGGATGACTTGTGATGTGTAGTAAACCAATGCTGAAATGGCATTAAAAAGCAACACTAACAGAGCTTGTGGAATGGATGCCAGAAAGGATAAATGGTGTTTTAGAGGCAAAAGGGGGCATACCAATATATTGATGTGCGCGTAGTCCAATGAACAATTGAATAAAAAGTTGTTGTACATGCTCCTTTTAATGCATATTAGTGTAGTTTTGAGTGAAATATTATTACGGGCCACAAAAACACTAAAACACAATAGCTGGATCAAACTTTTGTCCCCTACTCTATGTTGACGGTATCAGCTGTTGCTGTGTGTCCATGCCAGTGGTGAAGCCAGGTTCAACCCATGAAGTCCTGCTCACACATTCAAAATTGAGGGGGGGGGGGGAGTGGCGGACGTCAGTCCGCCCCACGAGCGCCAAAGGCGTGAGAACTTCTAGGGGGATCCGGGGGCATGCTCCCCCAGGAAATTTTGAAAATTAGAGTCTCTAAAATGCTATTTCCTGCGTTTTGAGAACATTATCAAGCAAAACAAACGAGAT
>JAOBYK010573112.1:0-11762 GCA_025434845.1 Phenganax subtilis
TTATGATAGTCCAAAAGCTATGGCGATGTAACAAAGCTGACAATACTCTGGCAAAACTAAGTTCTCCGGCGAAACTGGCAGTCTGGCAAAACTGGCGCTCTGGCGCAACTGGCGCTCTGGCAAAACTGGCGCTCTGGCGAAACTGGCACTCTGGCAAAACTGGCGCTCTGGCGAAACTGGCAGTCTGGCAAAACTGGCGCTCTGGCGAAACTGGCACTCTGGCAAAACTGGCAGTCTGGCAAAACTGGCGCTCTGGCAAAACTGGCGCTCTGGCGAAACTGGCACTCTGGCAAATGGCAATACTGGCGCCCTGGAAAAACTGGCAGTTTGGCATTCTTTACAGACAGATCATTTTGACGCATGTTTTATAAACTTCCTACATTTTGACATATGTTAGTCACAGACTTGTTGTAGGGAGATGAATACATAATGAATAATTAGTGCTCCTGCTAAATAATTATTGACACGTACTTGTGACGCGTTCTGTGCTTTGCTACACGGACTAATAACCCATTCAAGCATGCCTTCGAAAGGCCATAGACAAGTACAAATTTCGACATCCCGCACATCTAAAAGGTGAGTGCTCAACAAAAACTTGTTTGAGATAACTAGTACACATATGCCTTTCCACCTGCAAAAAAAGATCGGTGATCGCATTGTTTTTGAAAGCTCTAGAGGCAAAAATGTTGAGGTATGTAGCCACGCACACAAGTGTTCAATTTGCAAACCAAAACAGAGAAGGTGTTTGGTGAGAATTTTTTGTTCTAACTACAAGATTTTTGTGTTTTTCCATTGTCGAAGATTTCAACTTTCTACTATGGGAGTACTTTTAATTATTATTACCTACTGTACTCTCTATACTGTTGAAAGAGTTTGAAGAGAAAATTTGTTGGTGCTTGTAGTGTTTCTAAACTGGGTTTTTCTATTCGTGTTTTGGTGCTTTTTTTGTCAAAACACATGTAGTCAACAGTCTGTACATCTGCAGAAAAATGTTAAGAGTGGATAGGGATTCTCAGAGGCATTTCTTCCTTTTTCACATGATCTTTTCAAGCAGTATTTACTGACCCTTTCAGTAGACAAGGAAAACTACCCAACGCACACAAGCATAAAAAATACGGGTGCCAGCTTTCAAAGACAAAGTGCTTACAGAAGTACAAGTTAAGTCAATCTGAATATTCCAAAAGGAACTGAGTGGTTTTCCTGGTTATTTTACTGAAATAGCTAAATTTGAAATAGCTAGTTTTGAAATAGCTTGTTTTGAAATAGCTATTGTTTCCCACTCGTAAATTAATGTTTAGTTGTAAATATATAAACTGAAGCTTTTAGCTGCTTGCTCTGTAAAAAGGTGAAAATGGCAGTTGAGATTCTCATGTAAATATGAGATAGCCTACAAGAAATAGATTCACTCTTAACTGAAAATTTCCACGAGAATAGAGATATTTGTACAAGACGTTTGGGGTTGCTGACTGAGGAAACAATGCGCTGTGATGCCATTGACATAGGCATTACTGATGAACTAACTAGAGAAAAGAATCAGTTAATATCTGAATCACAATTGAATGAGTGCCACAGTTCTTATCAAGCTCCCCTAGAGAAAATTGCTTGCAGAGGACAAACAAAATATTTCATTAAAGAGGAGTATCTACCTTTTTTTAAAAGCATAAGTATTAGCAAATTTAAATATTTCAGGAACAGTGAATAAATACAGGCCTTTTGGCATTTGTATAAATGAAGATAAATTATCCATTTTTGATCATGGTTAGATTGTTGGCTGGCTGTAACGATACTTCTTATGAAGCACCACCTTTGTTAAATCAATGATTCATACTTCTTGAGCATTATTGGTCGACAGAGTGGCCCATCATGGTTAAATATTGGTATCTTCAACCAGTATTTATGGAGCATACATAGCTCTCTGTAATTTGTGAAATATTCCAACAAAGACAATAGAACAGTATGAAAAAATATCTAAAATTTATGAAATTGCTTTTATATTAACTTCAATGTGTATGGATTTACACAACAGGGAATGGCTAAAATGTTGGGCGTGCTCGAGCTTAAGAACCATTGAAAACAGAATGGCCGAATATAATATGGCCAAAGCAAATTGTTATAGCAACATTGATGATGAGTTTTCAGATGCTCATGTTCAATAAATCGTGGTACATTTTCGTAGATCAGGTAAATAATGTATAAGTTCACCTTCACATTGTCTTATTATTGTTGGTGAAGTCTGAAATTCAGAATATAGCCTTGTATCTATGATCATACTATGGAAGCACTGAGTTTAATACTGGGATTATGGATTACGTGAAAATAGTAAATATTCTGGAAAAATAAGTATTTTTTAGCCAAATGTACCTCTCCAAGTATATATCAAATTTTACATCATCAATAAAATGAAAACATGCACCATAGCTGAAAAGAGCATAATGAAATAGCTAAAATTGATTGGTTGCACAATGTCCAGTGGCAGATTACCCAATAGGCTAATTCCTACAGGCCCGTGCTTTCGAGAGGCCCGCAAAATTTGGGTGTCGACTATGTTAAATCTGATATTAATTCTCAGTTAAAAAATGTAGAATTTGTGAAAAAATATATTGCAATAAGCAAAAAGAATAAAGTCCATAATGATGCAAATGTATCATAGAGATCATACAGTATTTCGTAGCATGTTCTGTAACGTTATCAAGTATATTTCAACGACGGTCATAATCATAATAGTAATAATAGCTAGGTGTGTCCCAATGTTATATACAAAAACTACCGGAAGTAGACACACCGGAAATGCAATTGTCTTCATAAAACGTCATTACTTAACATCTCCCTTCCTTTAAAGTCTCGTAACCAATATTTCCCTTACATAAAATATATCTATCGAAGACAATACAAAATAAGCCCATAATACAAATAAGAGAAGCAACTACTCAAACATAAAATAAACAAGTCTACAAAGTCCATCTTCACAATTCATTCCTTGTTTCCTTACATCCCCTCTCCTACTTCAAATCATCGTCTTACATAATCTTTCAAGTATGCTGGTTCTTTCCTCATTCTTCTAGGTCGCAAACTAGTTTCTAGTAACGTTGGCCGACTTTTGGAACCGCATTCTTTGTTCATGCTTTTTGACTTTCCCAAACTCTCAGGAGTTACGATCCCTCGGTGATTTGACGCACTTTCTTGTCTGAATGAGTCCCTCACTAGTGCTCTTGGAGGTGATGCTTCTGCGTTTCGTAAATCAATTACGACACCCCCTGGCATCGTGGAAGTCTTTTCTGCTTGATGGAGTCGCTCATTGCTGCTGCTACCTCTCGCAGGCAATTCTTCCGTCTTCCTGAGATCCACTGATATATCATTGTTGGCTGTTATTCAGATGGATGGGAAAGTTAGGTGGATGAGCAATGAAATATCTGAAAGCCCACAAGAGTGATAAGATAACATTGCACAATGCCAGTAAGCCCTCCTGGAATCTGAATTTTTCCAAAAATTGCATCTGAGCACGTGTTCCAGACATGAAATGTTTGTGTACAATGTTGCGGATGCTTACGAGTACATGTGAATGTGGCCAACAATGTGTAAATATGTTGCTAAACTGTGATGAATCTAGATAATTGCATTTTCTTTATACCAGTAGAAAACGGGTGCAGGTTCATCTTTACGATGAAAAAGTATTAAATACTTACTGTCGTGCATATTATGGAAACATGTAGCGTATTGAGACAGCTACCCTGTTAGTTTGTATTTTTTTAGGATCAACTCATGTGTTGATCAGTTGGTATAAAATTCGACTAAAGTTGCACCATAAGGTAGAGCTTGTAACATTGCAGATTTAGGGCTGATCTTTACTATAGTATGAATGTAAACAGTAAATACTGTTTTATAATTCTGCGCTGCAGATCATTTATGTATGAGTTAAACGGTTTCTGTTTAGTAATATAATTATATCGTTGCATTTTGCAGTTCTGTTGTCAGGGGTTTTCATACTTGCGCATCCATTAGTTTTAATTACTGCAACAAATACGTTTTAAATCATACACAAAAATAAGCGCTGTAATTTCATTCACTTTAATTCATGAACAGCTTTTACATCCATATTGAATATTAATACGCCGACCAAGACCGACAACAAAACAATCCGAGTTGAACTGTCAATTTGATGTTTCAGTGAACAAAAAATAGCAACAAGACATTTTACATCACATTTGTAAGTCTAAACCTCGGGACCTTACTAAGGTGTCCGCTTAATGGAGGTATCTGCTTAAAAGTGGTTATTGGAGAAACGCAACGTGGCCCACTTTGTGTGAAAATTGAGTATTTTATAATAAGGAAATGAATTTAACAGTCCGGAAGAGGGTGCTTTTTAATTGCAAGCATGTAGGTTGATACTGCTTCGACAGACTATAAACATTTTACGCATAATTAACATCTTCCAAGCCATTCGTCAATTAGCCCGTATAGATAGTTTCCTTGGCAGATGTTCATAAGCTTGAAAGGTTTATATTTTGAACACTGGAAAGTGTTAGACTTTGCATTATAATAGAGGTTCAGATTTGACTCCATTACCTACACGACTGCCATTTGCCAGCATTAACCAATAAGATGTGTCCATTCTAGTTGACTGACCAATTACATATAAGCTTAGGTAGCAAAAAGTAGTGGTAGCGCAGTGGAAGTTCAATCTGAACTTCTCTAATATTAAATGTGTGCGAGTGAGGAAGGCGACTTCTGCAAATGTGTTTCAAACACTGTTCCAAGTAATCCGATCAAGAATTTGCAAGTATATATTTTGAGATATTCACAGTATGAACTACGGTTGTTTCAGTTTCTGCTTTAGTTACATCATACTGAAGTAGATTTTAATAAAGACGTTTAAGAATGGGAAAACCAAGAAATGCTGTGTTGAATGTGGTACCCTACATGTACATTTTTTGAATGAAACAATATCAACAAATATGAACTCAACAAGTACTAAGTAAGTAACTATGTATACTTTAAAACTACAAATTTTCACAGCACAACTCTCTAACCACCAGTCTTGGTATTATTCTTAATTAATAGGCTTTCTAAAGACAGTAAAGAAAATATGAACTACAGTTGTTTCAGAATCTCTACTTTAGTTACCATTAAGTAAAGTATATTGTAACAGATGCATGTATATATGGGAAAACTGGCAAAGCCTGGCATAAGTGGTATTACTACTGGCACATTTATATGAATTATCAAATATGAACCCAATGAAACAATATCAAATATGTACCCAACTAGTACAAAGTATAAATAACTATGCATACTTTAAAATTACAAATTTTCACAGTGCAAATCTGTAACCACCAGTCTTGGAATTAAACCTTATTTTTAAGTTCTCTAAAAACAATAAAGTATCAGAGAGTTCGTCTTCGTTCAACTCAACGAAGTGGGTAATTAAAGTTTCCAAAACATTTTGGAAAACGGTCAAGATTACGGAATTACCTTCTGTGCCATACTCTTTCATTATGTGTGGCAAAAGAGGATATGCTGGATTTCCAAGCAGCAGAGGCCCAACTTTATTCCTTCCTGGTAATGACCTTTTGCAGACATATGATTGATTTTGCCTTTGAAAGACAGTATTTATAGAACTATATGAAAAAACTTTAGCATCATGAGTTGCCCCAGGCCATCTTATATCTACATCTATAAATTGGCCCTGATAATCACAAACTCCTTGCACATTAATTGTGTATTTAACATTATAGGAAAAATAATCTTGTGAATTTATGTAGGGCTGCATGATAGGGATGTGGGTACCATCGACTGCACCAAGAACCATTGGAAATTCTGTTTTCTGCTACCAACCAGCTACAACTTTTTCCAGGGCAGGCACAACTTGAGGCAAACTTATGTATTTGGTTGAAAGGTGATCTTTTATGGCTTGACATACTTGCTGTATAGTCTTTGTAACTGTACAGACAGATACTCCAAAAGTGTTCACAGTCATGTTCACTGTGCCAGAATCCTTTAAATAATAAAGAACTATTCAAAGTTATTGCATATAAATAAATCATATCTGCAAAATAACCATAAGTAATAGACATAAAGTTACGAAAGCTTCAAGACCTATGTAAAGTTGGTAAATGTCATTTTTCAAACCTTTTTCAGCTGAAATAATTGGTCTTGGCAAATTAACTGAAGGTGAAATAAATGGTCGAAGTTCGTCCACCAACTCCGTAAAATTTGTCATAGACATTCTAAAGTTTTTATGCCATTCTTCCAAAACACAGACACGCTCAATCATGTTTTTCCACCAGACATCTGTTCTACCTGGTTTAACCCAAAATCGTTTACGTCTGCGTATTGTTGGTCGTCTCGTCATCAGTATCTCATGTTTCCATGCAGCAAATGTGTTCGAAAGCATGATCAACATAGGTACTTTTTGTTTTTTCAGGTTCACTCTTCGCAAAATCATTAATTTCATACATGTGTTTAGCTGTATTAATTTAGAGACAGCGGCTAAAATAAGGGATGATATACTACTTATGTTCACCTTCTTGAAATTTCAAATTTTCCACGTGAATCGCAGTCCTTGTATGATTTTCCATGTAAAAGCAGATTCAGAGGCATAGCCAGTAATTTTGGTCAGGGGGAGTCGTGAGAAAATATGGATTCTGGAACAAAATGCACCCACCCCCTCAATTTGTCCCAGAATCCCCCTCAATTAGTATAAGCTACTATTACGTGATTTTCAAAAATTGGGGGGAGGGCGTGGTCAGATATACCCTAAATTAAAATGACGCTAAAGTATAAAATACTATTACAAATTGAGTTGAGTTTTGCAACAAATTAACCCCCCACCCCCCTCAATTTTGAAAATTTCAAATTAGTTTACTAGCAATGTTTTGAGGGAGATTCTGGGACAAAAATTTCAAAGTACTATAAATTACTATTACAAGCACAGAATTCAACTTAAATGGGAGATACTGGGACAAAAATTTCGAATTACTATAAATTACTATTACAAGCACAGAATTTAACTTAAACAGGAGATACTGGGACAAAATTTCAAATTACTATAAATTACTATTAAAATCACAAAATTTAACTTAAACAGAGGATTCTGGGACAAAATAGTACAAGGTACTATTACAGAACCGGAAATTACTATAATGACATAATTTTCAAATATTTGAATATTTGAAGTTGTATCTATTTTGATTTTTCCTATAAGCAGAGAGAATATTTTAAAGTTGCATATAAAATAAAGGAGGACCTAATTTTGGTCCTCAATTAACTAAATTTAATTGAGGATCATGAGGTCCACAACAAAAACTCAACAATTTTCAGAAACAAACTTGCTAGAAATAGCAAGAAAACAAAATAATTTATCTGTAGCTCAAAACCCTATTCCAAAACCTAGAGTAAAAAATAATCAAACTGTAGTTCCAAAACCTTGAACAAAAAATAATCAAACTGTAGTTCAAAAACCTAGAACAAAAAATAATCAAACTGTAGCTCAAAGATTTCTTCAACAAAAAATAAATCCTCCAAAAACGACAATTGTGAGACGAAAAATGAATGATTTGTATGATTGGATATTAGATTTTGTGCCAAAAGATATGAGGAATAAAATTACAGATACTTACAATAATTTTAAGGATAATATTATTAAATTAGTAAAGTCTAGAAAGAAATTAAATTCAGGCCCTTCAAAGTTTAAAATTAAGTTATTAGAAACTGCTATGAAAGGTCGATTAAAAACTTTTGTGTTAGAAAATGAAGAGGATGATAAAAAATATTTAAATCCAAATACATGCTTAGGCAATCAAGCTAAACCTTTTTTGATTGAAAGTTTAAATCTCATTTAGGCTATAAAATCAAACTTATATTAATTTGTAAAATGGTTAAAAGAGATCCTATAACGTATAAAATTGTAGATGAAGAACTTGGTTATTTTAGTTCAGCTTATCATAAAATATTACATGGAACAGACATAAATCTAACTTTGGAAAATATGAAACGAAAAATTCTAGATGAGTTTGTAAAAGAAAGAAAAAAGGCTCTGGATGGGAACTTGCTAGAATAGTATAATTATTATTTCATGCACATAAATATGATCCTGTAAAAGGTTTTTCCTATGTTGAAACTCCAAAATATTTAGCTAATAAAAAAGCTCTTATCAATCCAAAAAATAATTTTAATAATAATAATCAAGAATGTTTTAACCATGCTGTAACTATAACAAGACTTACAAGTCCAGAAGATAAACATCGTGAAAGAATTAAAAAATCTTTAATAGAGAAGTCAAAAACTTTTAATTGGATGGGTGCAAAATTTCCAATGTCTATTGAGGATGTGAAAAAAATTTAAAAACAGAAATAATATAAAAATAAATATTTGGTTATAATGAAAAAGATAAATTATTTTCAACCGGACATATACATCATGATGAGCCAGATATTCGTCTTTTACTTTTAGAAAATAGACATTATTTAGTGATAACTAATTTGGGTAGATTAGTTTCTTCAATAATGAATAATAGAAAATCGAAACCTTTTGTTTGTGATTATTGTTTACAATGCTTTCATAATAAGAAAAATAAACTTGGTCAAATTATAAAACGTGAGGATATGAACCTACAAAAACAGAATATCCTAAACCAAATACTTTTCTTGAATTTAAAAATTATTGCTGAAAAACAAAAGTTTGGTTTACTTTTTATGCTAATTTTGAATGTGTTTCGGACAGCCTAACTCATTTTACTTTGTTTATACTTAATAATTGATTCAATGATTTGATTACTTCTTGATTTGCATAATTGATCAGCATGCAGGAAATTATGTAGAGGTTGATTGACGACAGCTAGAATATGACTTTGACCGCAGTTATTGAGAAAGAAGAGAGTAGGTTCAGAAAAGTGAGTGAGGAGAAAAGCTGTAGGGTTTCACTCTTCAGGTAACAAGAAATCGTAGTTCTTAATTATTTGATAACTTCAATCATTGAAAAATCACCTGTGATTAAGTCTAATTATTATCCTACTTCAGAATGTATTCTTTATAATATATTACAAAATATCTCTATGGCATTATCATGATTTTGCCTTTGGAAACAGAATGTGTAACAGAACCTAGAAGTATTTCTTTAGGTAAAAAATGGAAACTGTACAATATCAAGAACATAAACCAAGTGGCTTTTCTTATTAAGTAAAATCTTTTAATGATGAAATTTACCCTCCAAAATTAGTACAATTTACATATAATCCTGATGATCCTAGACCTGTTGAAAAAGTATTTGTGGAGAAGATAGAAGCTGAGGCTAAAAATATTTATAAAAAGTTTTATAATAAATCTAAAGAAATAATTTCTACAGAACAGGATAAACAGGATTTTGACAATGCCACAAAATGTCACATATGCAATAAAAATTTTGGGAATAAACAGTGTGTTTCAAAAAAAACGGAACACTGATTTATGTAGGCATTGCAAACTTAGTCCGATGCATATATTATATTTTAATTAATTCAAATTAGTGCAATGCATTGAAACTTGAAAACCTTGCGTCTCCCATGGTAAGGACTAAGGCAGGAAAAGTTAAATCATTAAACGTCCTTTAAAAGAATTTCCAGCCAACTTAAGAAATATCTCCTGTTTATTTAGTCCGACCATGCCATTCCTTAGCATTTTGCTAAAGTTTAGCTATCTCGAACTTAATTGTTGCGATGTTGACTCGGATAAACATCAAGTGAAAGAATGATTAGAGGACAATGATAAGAAATGTAATGCGGGACATGCAAAAGTGAGCAACACTGTGTCAGGGGTCAGGACAGAAATGGAGGACATGTTGAACGGCACGGCCATGCATAAACGTTTAGTATTTCTACGTTGTAAATTAATAAAAACTTTACCTATGGGACCACAAGCCTTTCAAGTTTCAATGCATTACACTAATTTGAATTTCATTAACATATAATTTATGCATCTGACTAATATGTAGTACCTACAGTGTTCCGTTTTTTTTGAAACACACTGTAGAAAATTGTTTAGACGAAATTAAGGACCATTGTCATTTTTCAGGAAAATATAAAGGTGCAATGCATAGTAAATGTAACTTAGAATTTAAAAAATCAAATTTTATTTCAGTTGTATTTCATAATTTACAAGGTTACGATTCTCACCTATTTATAAAATCTTTATATGAATCTCCAGGTAGAATTAATTGTATTACAAAAACTGGAGAAGTTATATATGTTTTACAAAATATATTCCAGTGGATATAAATGAAAAATGAAAAATGGCCATCCTGCAATTAAGATTTATAGATTCTTTTAAGTTTATAAGCTCCAGTTTAAGTTCGTTAGTTAACAACTTAAAACAGGAAAATTTAGAAGAATTACATTGTTTGAAAAAATTTTTTCCAGATCATGTAGAGCTACTTTCCAGAAAAGGAGTTTATCCTTATAATTATATGAGCAGTGTTGAAAAACTTCAAGATACGAGCTTACTTTCTATAGAAGATTTTTACTCAAAACTTAACAAAGAACACATTTCAGATGAAGATTACCTCCATGCTAAAAGTATTTGGTCGACTTTTAAAATGACTTCCCTGAAGGATTATCATAATTTATACCTAGAAGCAGATGTTTTACTTTTTGCAGATGTTTTTGAGAAATTTAGAAAAGTGTGTATGAAACCTTATGATTTGGATCCTGCTTGGTATTTTACAACTCCAGCTTTAGCTTGGGATGCTGCTCTAAAAATAACAAAAGTATCGCATCTGTCCTCAACCAGAGTTCGTGTAGCGATATATGGTCGTGTCAAGGTTGCGATGTACACCCACGCAGCGAGGGTGTTCCATTTCCGTCAGAAATACCACTCAAAAAATCACCACCGAAATATTTCTTTGGCGGTAAAGCAATATTTAAGTAGTATTATTCATCATGTGTTTGGTTGAGGATGAGCAGTACGGTGTTCACGCTTGCTTTATTTTTGGACTTGTATTAATGACGATTATGTTGATTGGCCTGATAGTGACGGAAATTTACTCGGCTTGGTTTTAGATGCGGTGTTTTATTATGTGTATGCGTTATATGATGATCGAAATATATTTACTCTTTGGCCTCTTTGTTTTGGCGCTAGTATTAATAGCGAGCATTGTAGTCGCTGTTTGTTTGGATCGTTATGACACACAGCAGCAGCAGCATGGAACACGATTTGTATCATTTGAAACAATTTGAAGAAAGGTTGAACGAGTTGGAGTTGTGTGATTGTGCGAAAGAGATCGTTGCGAAGGACGAGAAAGTTTTGAAGAGACTTGACGAATTGAAGGAGTTCTATGAAGAGAATAAGAACGTGTTAAACGTCTACGATATGAAGTTGTTTGAGCGAAGCAGATTTATCGAGCAATGGTTTGAAGATGACACCCTCGTGTTTACTACATTAATGACACATAATAAAACTATGTTGAATATGACGGCATCGTTGAGAATGTATATAGAACGAAATACTGAAGTAATAACGAAGTATCATAGCTTAGTATTTAACTATGTTAAAGTTATAAAAGATAGACGTAAAGAGAAATATGAAAGTTGTATGATTTTGAAAGATTTAAGAGCCTTGTAAATAGTGTATAGTTTTTTGCAATATAAGAGAAGAGAATCACATGTTTGGGATTTGATCGCGCTATTATAAAGCGAAAAGTGCAGAGTGTGTGGTGTTTCAATATCAGTATTCGTTTGAGGTATACACCATGTATTTTTATTATTGCAAAGCTTTTGGTCCGTTAGCCCGGACCTT
>JAOBYK010573223.1:0-11762 GCA_025434845.1 Phenganax subtilis
GGTAAAGCCTGGGAGAGGGCTCTCGGACTTTTGGACCCATCCGCTGAACTCCCTGATGATTCTTTTTCATACAATGATGAATCCGCTTTGGGAAGCCCTGGCTCGAGCCTTGACCTTCCGGCTGCTCTATGAGCGACGCAACATTGGGGAGGTTCGTGCCTTTCTCCGAGCAGAAGTCCAGCTCGGCCTAGAGTGCCCGGATTCGAGAGGCTTGTTCATTTTAGATAGTCAGGTGAGCCTTGGATGCATTTCGAAAGGGCGGTCATCCTTGCCCAGCATCAACCGTGAGTTTGAAAGAACTTTAGGGAACTCCTAGGCCTTGGCCTTTTCTCTGAAGTAGGCTATGTTGAGACTTCACTGAACCCTGCAGACGACCCTACTCGGGGAAGGCCGGTTAGACTTCCTGACATGGATAGACCACAATGGTGGACAGACCTCTCTCTTGGGCGATTTGAGCAATTTGATACATGGTTGATGACACAGGGCCTTGATGCGCAGACGCTGTCAGGGCTACCACCTTTTGAAGAACTTTTGGCTGGAGACGTACAGGCTCCGGCCGCAGAGGGACCCGATATCGACTCCGTTCCTCTCCTTGCCACGACGGCTGTGCGTGGGTGTGGAGCCTCCTGAAGCTGCCCCTGCTTCTCCCTCGGTCGCAAGCCCTGCTGGAGTTGAGGGGGGTCCTATGATCCAAGATGAGTATTCTTTCCAAGGTGTTTTTGGATTAGTTACAGGGCGAGACACCACGTTCATTTTGGATTTCTTCAAGAAAGCTTTTGCGCAGAACCAAGTGGTGATGCATGTTGATTCAGAATGGCCTCCAAGATCCAGTGGTTTTCTTGATCTGTATTCAGGCGTCAAGGGGGTCGCTCAGCAGCTTAGCGAATTCACGCTGAACTGGGTGATCACCTATGAGTTGAATGACGGACCTGAGCAGGATCTAGATCAAGACGAGAATCGAAGAGTTATTGGACGGCTGATCGCCTTGAGCGTTTTCCAGGGCTGGGGCACTGCCCCTGTTTGCAAGTCTTTCTCCAGAGCAGTTTTCCCCCCAGTTCGATCACGCGAACACCCTTGCGGCCTGCCAGGACTGCCACTGCGTACTACCATGGTTGAAAAAGTGCTCCAGGGCAACAGCAGTAGCCTATGGCTGGCCGGCCTCGCTGAACTCAGCCTGCTGCTCGGCGTGTGGTTCTGGGTTGAGAATCCCGATGGCTCCTTCCTTTATCTGCAGCCCGAATGGTTGATGCTGGAGGACAGTTGGAAGGGGGTAGTCGGAAGCTGGAGATTGGACTATTGCAGATTCAATGCCCCTTGGCGGAAACGCACTCGGGTGTTTGGGAACACCGCTTTGAAAAATCATGTTACTTTTTGTTCAGGGGGTCACCAACACATCCTCCTCCATGGTAGATCGAAGCTACACAAGAAGAGCTGGACCCTTGTGGCTCAGCCTTATCCGAAGATGGTCGCAAAGACCATAGCCGGTGCCTTGGCGTTTAGTTCTGGGGTGATAGAGTCCCCGAGAGGGGGCTTTGATCCGTCGAGCCTCGCTTTCTGTGGCTGGAAGCGAATTGGGGAGGCAAAGAACCCTGGTCCACGTGGAGACCGCTCCCTCAATCTCGAAGAGATTAATCTGGTTGAGTCCAGGACCTTGGAACTGCAAGGAAAGATTTGGAGGCGGTTCATTTCATGGGCTGGCAATTCTCTTACACCGGAAGCTCTGGATAGTCTCAGCCGAGACCCGATGATGCTCTGCCTCTCGGTTCGTGAGTTCGGCTTTTTCTTATTTAAAGAAGGGAAAGCTTTGTATGTTCTCCGCCACCTTGTCGTTCTGATCTCGAAGAAAGTCTTCGGGGCCCGACCTTGTTTGACCCCGTGTTTGGGAGCTCATCGCTAAATGGGAAGAGTTAGAACCCGTGGAGCACCGAACACCGCTTCCTCTGGCCATCCTTCGAGCCATGTCATGGTTGTTGTGTCTTTACATTGAAGATGGAATATGTTTGCTGGCACTACAAGACCTGGTGAAGTTTTGCGTGCTTTCAGAACAGATCTCTCTTTGCCCTCCGATCGGCTTGCCACCGGAAAAGCCCCTGTCTTTCTTCGGATCAGGGAGCCAAAAAAGCCGACGGAGAGGAGGAGCTAGAGTACAGCACGCCGCAATTTTAGATGAATTGGTTGTGGTTTTTCTGGAGGTAGCCTGGACAGGCGAGCAATGCTCTATCCAATCTCCCCCTCTTCTTTCCGAAGACGCTGGGACATGACGTTGAAATTTTTAGGAGTTGAAGGTGGGAAGAAGCTTACTCCCGGCTCCCTTCCATGCAATTGAGGAGTATCGGAGTGGAACAGATCTGACCCGGCTGCTCTGGCGCATGAGGCTTCGGCATTTGGCTACTCTAGAGCATTGCGTCCAGGAGTTAGCAGCCGACTCGTGTTTAGCAGATCTGCCAGATGCTTGCAGAAGAAAGATCTTTCTTTTCTCGGAGCTGTTTCCACCTACTCTCACAGTTGCCGCCGCCGCCAGGAGCTCTTGAGCAAAGGTCTGGCCTACGGCGCCTTGTGTGCCAGCGCGCCAGCTTGTTGACCTGGCCAGCCCGGCCCCAGGGGTGGAACAGAGCGCTCTGACTGGTTTGGCCGTCGACAGCTCTCCAACTTAGCTGTCCTTCGTTCGTGCAGACCTGTCCGACTTGAGACACCTTCTGTGGCTGGTTGAGGAAAATAGACAGCGTTGTTTCTCTGCGCTTGGGAACGAGGCATGTTATATATATATAGATAGTTGTGGCTATCAGCCACAAAGGTAGCTTCCTCGCCCGTCAACCAAATCTATCTAACCTAAGGGGCCCTATCCCTATCCAAACCAAAGGTGGTCCGCCACCCTGCCGTCGCACCGCTTTTCTCGGTGCTTGTCCTGTCCCTGTCGGCCTTGAGCCAACGCGTTTTGCGTTGGATGTCATCGTCGATCGAACAACCATTCGAAGGTTTGGTGCTCAACTGGATTGATTCACATTGACTCTATTTTCTTTTTCGAATTGCACGGTTCAGCAAAGGATTCGATCCATCGTGAGCTAAACTTTCGATTCGGGTTCTCTTTGAGGGCACTGTCATCATCATAGATCCTAAATTTTCCAAGAGTGAGCACCCGTCGAAGAAAGGATGAGTCCATTGGCTTTGTTAGACAGTCTGCAAGCATAATGGCTGTCGATATCCATCTACACTCGGTGTTATCTTGGGTCTGCTGCTTTATAAGCATCACCTCTATGGTCGTTCTCCACTCCTGACAGTTGGGAGTCGCCATTTTGTTCACCAAGTCATACAAACTCTTGCAGTCTGTGATGAGTAGAGCCTTAGTCTCATTCTTTAGTGACTTCTCGGGTGTCTGCCACTTGAAGCTTCCGTCCTTGATTACTGCCCACATGCATCTAAGCCAAGTCAACTTATCTAATGAAGAGGACATTGCATAGGCTTCAGCACTTAGGGTCGATCGAACTACTCTACTTATCTGCTTGGAGTGCCATGCTAATGGGGATATGCTTGATATTTTGTTTTCTCCAAGTTCTTTTGTACATGCTGCTATGAAAACTCCCTGCTGTGCTTTCAATTGCTGCTCCGATGCAAAACTTGCGTCTCCAAAGCTGGCAAAAGTTATATCTTTCATTGGAATTGGTTGCACCAACACGGATGTTGTGGCTGTGTCTTTTGCTTCCCTAAGGATCTTGTTTGCTTCTAGTAGATCTTTGATCTTTGCATCACAAACCCGCTTTTGCAGAAAAGATACCTTTGCCATTATATCTGGACGCGAATGCACTGCCGCATACTGAAGGCTTCCACATAGAGCTCGAAGCTGATGTTGCTCATGGTTTGATACTGGTGATTCCGTTTCTTTCCTTCTGATCTTTGCTACATCTATTGCTTCTATTTGATGTACATAGTCTTCTTGTCCTATTTTGATTGAGTAGTCATCTCTTTGTTCTATTGTCAGTCCGGTGAACTTGAAGCGTTTGTACTCTTGGTTTCCGAACGGGAGCTTCTTCTGCAATTGCTCTAGGGCTTTATCAAATCTTTGATTGCCCCCGCCTATCCCGTCGTCTACATGTGTTCCCAGGATTCCATCCAGCTTTGTCGAATCATAGGGGTCCCTCAACAAAAACAGGCAATTGTCCAGTGGATGTGCTTCGAATCCTACTTCTTCTAACCTTTTCCGGAACTCTTTGTAGAATAGCAATGGTGCATCCACCCTACCGTAAGCATTGCCTTTCAGTAAGAGAACTTGTTCACTATTCAAACCCAACAATTCTTGGAATTCTGGAACAGGATGCATGGCTAATATTCGTTCATCTGACTTGCCTCGCAAGAAAGCCGTTTTAATGTCGAACGATTGAATCCGCCAGTGAAGCGAACTCACTGTTTGCATTATCATCATTCGGCCATCACGAGACAATGTTGGACTCTCGGTTGACACTATTCCTACCTCCGGGTCTTGGAAACCCCGAATGACAAGGCGAGCCTTCGGTTTTCGGCCTGAAGGAGAGCCGTGGTCCTCCTTCCATGTCAGCACCCATTTTGAAGACATTATCCTACTCGGGTGAATCTTATGCCTTAGGAGTGGCTCAACCGTCTCAGTTTCTATCCAACATTTCAACTCTCGTTTCTTGGCTTCATCAAATTGCTTTTTCTCTGCGGCTGACAGATGTTTGTATTGTACCTCAGTATGGGTTTTCTTGGCTGCTTTATTCAAGGCTTCTGCATGGTAACAGGGGTTCCTACAAAACTTCTCCAATGCTTTCACTGGAACAACGAATTCGAAACTACAGACCTGTGCTTCGGCTATCTGGCATGACTCTTCACTCCATAGAGTTCCCTGGTCATAGACGGCCTCCCCTCTGTCGTTTACCCCTTCTACAATGCATGCATTAACCACCATTGAATCCCCAATTGATTCGGATGGATTTGTTGGCTCTATTGGCTCTACAGGATCGTTTGTTTCTGGTTGGCCTTCAAGCTCCTCATCTGCATTCGGATCGATCACTGGGATCTGGCTTACATCTAATCCCGGTGGATACTCTATGCTATTCTCTGCGTTCGAATTGCGTCGATGAGGCTCTTCCTCTGGCTGGGCTGACCTGGTTTGGTCTTCATTCGAAGGTGCTGCTTCTGATGGCTCATATGACATGTTTTCTACTTGATCAGAATATTGGAACATTCCACTCCTCTCTCTGAGTTGGTTTTCCAATTGTTCAGCCATCTCTTTCAGTCTCTTCGAATCGCCGACTTGCTGGAATCCGTGGTGACTTTGAAATTCTCTCAATGAGACGGATCGCATGTTCTCTCGAGCAACTCTTAGCAATCTATTTAGGTGGGTTACCCAAACTATGGTCCGAGTCTCATGCATCACTACTTGGCAAGGTCCTACCCATCTTCCTTTTTCCAAGATATTTGGTGCTTTTCTTTTGTCCCAAACCATACAAAGTTCCCCACACTTCCAGTCGTGTTCTCTTCCGCGGGATTGTCTCAATATTGCTCTACGAATTGCTTGACTATTATCGGCATCTACAAGTGCTTTTCTTGCCTCTGCTCGAATATGCATTTTTCGCTGGAAGACTTCAGCTTCTGTTGATTCCCCTTCTACGAGCGAATGAGAGATTGTTGTTTCATCGTCACATATGGATCCCGGGACTCGGCTGGCTTTTCCCAAAACGGCTTGTTCTGGACTAAACCCTTTTGCTACACTCATACTATTTTTGGCTTGGAAACATTGGTTCAATGCATAGTCGAACTCTTTGTCTGTCTTTATTGGAATGTGGTGGTCTATTCGACTTAGCATCTCTTTTACTGTCCCCCCATGTCTTTCAATCCTCCCCCTTTGCCAGGGTGCGGCTGTTGTCACGGCTCGAATGCTGTTTTGCTGTAGCATGTTTTTCCATTGTTGGCTCACGAACTCTCCTGCAAGGTCATGAACAATCACTTCAGGTGGTCCTGCCCAGTTCATCCATGTTTCATTAACTACCCTCTCTGCTTCTTCAGTTCCCCTTTGACACCTTCTTCCCAAGTGAAAATGGGTGGCTTCATCAAAGATGTGAATTACATAATATTTGGTTCCCGAATTGCTTCTCCATTCGAATCCATCTAATGTAATCACTTCATTGAAGTCCTTGGGTTCTTTCAATTTTCCTGGGGTTGTCAGTTTGGGTCCAACTCTCTCTGAACATGATTGGCATAAGTATTCACTCGCTCCATCTACAAGTTCTTGAGAGAAACGAAGTCTTCGCAGGTGGCTTGCTAATTTCTCGGCTGTTGGATGACCTAAATTGTTGTGCATTCTCTGGATTAGGGATTGCTGGAACTTGCTGAGTTCATGAAACTTCGGACCTGAATTATTCGAAGACTGTGGTGACCAAGCTGGGACAAAGGTCATCTTGTCTTCCATTTCTCCTAGTCGAATTTCATCAGCTCTCTGGCTGATCTGCTCGGAACTCGGCTCGACAGCTTTGGACTCTGGCATTTGTTCGGATCGAACGGGTTCGGACTGCCTCTCCTCGCTGGCTTTTGCTGGCTCTTTCGATTCATCAGGGCTTCCGAACAAACAGACCATGATATGACTGGGCATAGCATTCCTTCTTTGTTGCCGTAATGTCAGCTTTGTCCATTGTTCTTCACCCAAGTCGAAAATTTCTTTTGTCCTCCTACATTGGCAAATGGTTTTCCGTATTGGATTCGTGGATTGACCTACTAGATATTTGTCCATGCCTTTCCCTGCGAGTATCTGCTTCACATGAAATCCACAATGTTCAACAAGGAAACTTCCTGGCCAACTGCTTGGAGAGACATCGACTGATCCTGATTTCGGCAAATTAGATTGCAGCCATTGAAAAGTTTCGTCCCAAGGCTGTCCGTGAAGTGGAGTCTTCACTGTCTCCTCGGGTTCGGCTTTCCGTTTTGGCTCTCGTGGTGGGTCAAAACGTGCGCGTTTCGCAGGATGATCTTCTTCAACTGGACATGTGTCTTCGATTGTTTCTCCTACAAAGGCTATTACTTCTGGTTGTTTCTTTTCCTGCAAAATGCTCTTCGCTGCTGCCCTTGCGAATATTCTGGGATAGAACGCGGCAAATCGAGACAATGCCATTCGCTGGCCTTTAAACTTGCAGGACCCGGCAATTTGTGAATGCTCGTGATTTTGTTGACATCTTCGACCATCTAAATCTCGAACAATCTGATTCGATGTTGTTTGCAACCGAGTATGCTTTCTCAAAGGCCTATCATCTTCAGGATGAACTAGACCAAATCTGCACTGATCCAAGTGAACTGTCTTAGTTAGTCTCCTTACTACATCAAGTTCTTCTTGTTTCCACATGTCTGATGTTCCGGGGTTTTCCATTGTAAAGTGTCTCCCGTTTTGAACTTGAATCTTGCATATCAGGGCACATAGGACTAGATGTTCCTTTGACAGATTCTTATCTCTTTGGATACGTTCATACAAACGGCTGCTCTGCGTTGCGTTGAATCGGTTCCATGCACACCAGGGAAAACACTCCGGCGCTACCCAGATATGTTTCGGACGCAGCCTGCAGATCATTCGAAGCAAATGCACCTGGCCTTCAAAAGTAGATAGATCACCATGGTCTCTGGTAAATCGGACTGCTATTCCTCCATGTTTTCCTACTTCTTCTGCTAGTCTACTATTTGGCTGTGCATAGACTTCTAAAAGATCAACTTGCTTTCCAAATGACTGGATTTTCCCGAAATCCGATGCTTTCAGCAGTTTGGCTTCTTGGATGTTTTCTACGGCTATTGATGCATCAAGGATCAATGTTTCCCACTTCACATCAATTGGCTCTGGTGCAACTGCTCCTCCATCTGCTGGCGAGTTTGGCAGTAGCGAGCAAAATCGCTGATCGGAGCTTCCAACGAATTGATCCTGCTCAGGCACCAGCTCACATATTGACGATCGGCTTCGTAGACCGTGGCATAGGTCTTTCCGGGATTTTTCTTTCCCCAGGTAATCATCTTTTGGCCCCAACGATCCATTGCAGTTGTCGTCCATGCAAGACTCTGTTCCTGATTTGATGTTGATGGCTGGCTTCTCGGGTCTTGTGATGGGCTCATAGGCAATGGGCTTCCAGGGGCTGCCATCCCAACCAGGCTTGAAACGGCTTGATTTGGTGACATCTGGGCTTGGAAGCTTCCCTTTCCGGCTGCCACAGACTTTGTTCTTGGCGGAGTGGATGGATTCACTGTCATCTTTTGCTGAGCTGGCTGATGTCGAGGTGGTGTTTGGGCTTGAAACACCCGCACCTCCTGCTCCCAGACTTCTTGATCGCTCTCCGTCAGGACTGAGAATGGCTCTTCCCTGCGACTGGGCGACGTGCCCTGCCTCATGATCAATGCGATCTCTTCGATCTTCTCCTTCTGGGATTGGACCTCGCTGAGGAGTTCGCTCATCATCGTCACCTGTTCGGTCGGCACCTCCTGTGTGGAGACTTGGGTTGCCACTTGGTTCAACAGAATCATCAGCAATGTCTGCAGACTCTGAACGACATGTTCGGCAATCCCTCTTACCATTTGGAGCATCTCTCCTCGAGTTGGCATAGCTTTCAACGAAAAGCGAATCTGGCTTGTCGCGACTGCTTGCTCCGAAAATGCTTTGGCATTCGGTGGAGTTCCTGCACAAATCCTGAATGCAAATTCATCAAAAGCCCGGTTTTACCCTCATGCAAAGTCACTGATTTATTCAACACTTTCAAAAAGCACGAACCCTTCTGCAAGTCAAGAATCATTCCTAGCCTCTTCATGGTTTGGATTGACAGGAGAAAGGGAGTGGCTTTTGGCACGACCTCAACAATTAGCCATATTCTTACTTTATCCTGCTCTATTGGAACATGTATCTGTTTATAACTATGCTCCACTTGATTGTTTCCGAATCGAAAAGCTACACGGCTGGCTCGTTCTTTCACTCGAGATCGGACGGACTCTGGTAGCAGGTCTAGGAACGTCTGGAGATTTTCTTCTCCGATGACGCTCCGGCTGGCTCCGGTGTCTATGATTGCCATGCCGTTCGTTTTGAACCCTTCGGACTGGCCAGCCTTACTGGTGAGTCCATGCTCTGGCACCGCTGTTGGATGATCCAGCGGCTGCTTTTGGCTCTTCCTGGTCGGTGCACTCGAGTTTTGGTTTCGTTTCGAAAAGAATCTCTTGGCTCTTTCGAATACGGCTTCGGAAAAATTAGCTTGTGCTTCTGGCTCGAATAGGCTTTGGTTCTGGCTCTTGGTTTCTCCTATTTCGAAATGCTTTGCCTGGCAAAATGCCGTTTGATCATTGTTTCCCGTTTCGGACCCGACCTCAAACTCTGAGTTGATCTCTTCAATCAACACCTGCTCAAAGAGGTCATTCTCTTCGGCCTCATGGGATGCTGAAGCCACGTTCGCTTGCGACTCCTTGGTCATCTTCAATGGACATTCAGCCTTCCAGTGGCCGAGCTCTCCGCATCGCTTGCAGTGTGTCCTTGCTATGCGTGCTAACAGTTCATCTTTTCCTTTGGATTGGCCCTTTCTAAAGCCTTTGTTCCCAAATCCCTTGCCCTTTCCAGTTGAGCCTCCCTTCAAAGGCCAGAATCCTCTGTTCCGCTTTCGCTCGACGATCCTGCCTCTGGCCTCCTGGTAGCTCACTAGTGCTGAATGAAGGTCAGGAATTTCCTGAAAAAGATCTGTCAACTCACGCTCGAATCCCTGCACTGTCAATGCATCAGCGTCTCCGGAAGTCGCCAACTGGTCCAAGAACTCGGAGGAAATGTCTTCCTCCTCAACTTGCGATGCAAAAACACTCTGATCAAAATACTGATCCGACTGCTCTGCTGCGGAGTCCGGTGCATCCTCAACCAGGTTGGTGGGGTATACTTTCTTTTTCTCGGAGCCACTGCTTGTCAGAACGTTTGTTGACAAGCTCCTCATAGCTCCTTCAATGGCCTTCTTCTCAATCTTGCCACCTGTCATTGTCAAAATCTTCTTCTTGTCCTCGGTGGTCAAATTGCTCTGCTTCAACAATACGAATGCCATCACCGACTTCAGTGTTGTCTCATGTCCAACTTCTCCGAACGCCACGTCCAGTCGATTGACAAAAGACTGAGCACTCTCGTCGGCCTTCTGGATGGTCTTGTAAATTGCCTTTTCGAACAGCTCAAACGTCTTCAACTCTGCGCTGTCCTCCCATGCCGACAAAGCTTCAAGGAGGGTTTTCACTCCATGGTCCGGATTCGTCAGCCTGTCGGGGTCGATGGATCGAACTTGATGCCAGGCAGTACCTTTGCACAACATGGCCAACCTTGGAGCAAGCATTCCTCGATCCTTCTTTGGGCAAATCCCATCCAAAAACTTGACTTTCGCTATATACTCTTTCACGTCATCTTGGCCTGGATCAAAACTCGGTAGGAGAGTCCAGATCGCATTGGCCTTCTCCGCCTCGGAACCCATGGCTTTCCAGTGGCCTCACTGAGCCTCCGGGCTCCGCTACCAATGTGGCTATCAGCCACAAAGGTAGCTTCCTCGCCCGTCAACCAAATCTATCTTACCTAAGGGGACCTATCCCTACCTAAACCTAAAAGGTGGCCCTCCACCCAGCCGTCGCACCGTTTTCCTCGGTGCTTGTCCTGTCCCTGTCGGCCTTGAGCCAACGCGTTTTGCGTTGGTACGTACATCGATCGAACAACCATTCGAAGGTCTTTGGTGCTCAACTGGATTGATTCACACATATAGATGTATATATACTGTATTTTTATACGTCAGGTTTGCTAATGCAACGGCACTGAAGCCAAAGGAGGTTGCAATGAATGGACACGCCGACCGCGCCATGCTCGGG
This sequence comes from Phenganax subtilis, assembly GCA_025434845.1. Lineage (NCBI taxonomy): Eukaryota > Metazoa > Cnidaria > Anthozoa > Malacalcyonacea > Clavulariidae > Phenganax > Phenganax subtilis. Next base: position 10,843 of record JAOBYK010573223.1, read on the forward strand.
GTGAAAATGAACGTGGCCAAGCTTTAAATTCGCAGGCGCACGACTTAACAGGGACCCGTATGTCAAACGTCCGCCAACGGGTGCCATGCGATGGCTCCAAAAGGTTCCCGTTGTGACATGAAACGCCGCGTGACTCGATCACATCACATGGAAACAGTGCCATGGGCATGCCAATGAGCATCACAATTGCAATCAATCGGCTTTGCTCATTGGCCCCACTGACGTGTCTGACTGGACCCTTTTTGAGAATAAAAGCTAGCCAAGTAATGCGGCCCCTATGCTGTGCAACAAAAAGCCAGCAGGCGCAGCAAGTGCTATCAGCAAGTGCTGTCGGCATGCATGACTGGTGGAGCTTGAACTCCCTCCTCATAGGCGCCCGCCCCACACGAACCCCAAAATGCGGTCAGAGTCGAGCGCCATTCGTCTCATCTCGCTCGAGGTGCTTACTCTGAGTGGTCCGTGCTACCTCGGGTGGCATTCAAGTCGCGAAAACGCTTGGGCACAGCATTCACCAATGACATGTTCAAAGGGAAAAGGCCATTTGTCCGCGTTCGCCACAGAACTTGCGTTCGTGGTGATTTGGAGGCACAGAATTCAGAACTGCCTGTGAGTGGCGCTCCCTCCGAAAGGTCTTCTCAAAATCTAATGATTCTGAGGCTGGGTACCCTGCTGCACTCTCAGTCATGAGCTGACCGGAGAAGCACCCCAAATCACCCCAATATGGTCTTGGACCATTTGGGTCAAAGCTTCAACAAACCTACCATGAGACCTGGAGTGCGGAAGAGCCCGGCTCCCGGAGATGTGACCTACTGCAAGGTCGTTCCTTAAGTCTGAGATTCACTTGATTCTGGAATCCCTCCAGCTAAACCTCAGGGGGATTTGAGAATGATGGCCTCTAATTGAACCACGTATTCTCCAAC
>JAOBYK010573334.1:0-11761 GCA_025434845.1 Phenganax subtilis
TATATATTCTTGTAAAGTTTACTTAATTCAGCCTTTGGCTGCAATGTATAGTGAATAAATTATCTACATATCTATCTAGGTATGCAAAAGACAAAGAAACAAAAGTAAAGCAACAGCAAACGGTAATTGTTATTATGTACTGTAAATATATGTATTTTCTTAGGCGATGCTTTTCCCCATTTTCTGATGAGTTTTTGCTAGGGTAAATTACAGTCAAAATATTCAAAGCATACCGAAATTGTTCTAAAGGCAATTATAGCAGACTGTGCGAGATTGGTGTATTTTATGGCTTTGAAATGCTTGTCAGCAGAGGCATGAAGTCTATTATTAATAAGGCTATATTTATGATCAGTTTCAAAACAAACTCTGAAGTGTTTGCAATGGTATGTTGTAAAAGGAACTTTTTATTACAAGATGCTGTAAACACAATAAAAAAGTGTTTCCAGACAGCCTTTGACCGAGGATGGACCTGAGAACAAGGTTGAAAGAATATTGTAATTTTGTTTAATGCTAACACTTCATCATTGCATGGTTACCATTTGAACCACTGGTCCTCACTTTTTAAACTACGATACAAGCAGTATCAGTAATTTATGAACAATGTATTTTGAAATTTTGTTTATATGTTTTCTCAAGGAAAGAAAAAAAATCCGGCAGTTGGAAGAAGAAGCAATGGCTGCAGCCCTGTAAGTATACAGTACTGTAAATGCAAACAGGTATTGAATACTAGTACTACACAAGGATGGATTTACTATGGATGTGTAAGGGGGTGGACACCCCCTAGCCTTGACTAGAGGGGGTGCAGTGGCTTGCAAATTTTCTCACCAAATATTTATTTACAACCCAAATAAGCAAAAGTGATGGTGATTACAGAAGAAAATTTACAAAAAATATCAGACAATTACAGTAGCAGAATTTAATCAGGTTGTATTCAATCAAAAGTACAACAAACAATTCGTGCAACCGTTTGACACCCACAAAAGTCCAAAACAGTGATACCCACAAAGCAGCACCTATAGACTGACGACACTTAATCCAAACTAGAGCACCCCCCCCTACGGAATCGTGCTGGATCCATCACTGGTACTACATGTGTGTTATTTACCAGATGGGAGGTCCGTTCTGAAAAATATTGCTGGAATTCTCAGAAGCAGCCCGAGACCAAAATTCGAGGACGTTTTTGAGATCCTGGGAAACATTTTTCAAGTACGGACCGACCTGAACAGTTAATTACTTATCTATTATTTCCGAGCAAAGTTAAAACAATATGATTCATTACAACTAGAATTTTTGTTCTTGGTTCTATTAAAAAGTCACATAGCTACTTGTGCCGGGGCCATCCTCTTCATGGTTTTAAAACCTCAGTCTCATCATGCTCACCTTCTTCTGTAGTCATTTCACATGGCTTTACGATCTGAAGGCTCTATTTTGGTTATGGCCCTGAATTACAGACCCCAAAAAATTAAAATATGGTGCCTGCAATGCGTATAACACATAGAGAGAATAGAAGGACTAGTAAATATACGTTGTGTATCCTCAAACTAATATTCACTAATTAAATGCAGTTTATATGCTTGTATAAAACTCTAACTTCTCTTATACGACACTAATCCATGAGCGTGAAAAATTTTTCATTGAGTACCGTATTTCCTCTATTTAGCCCGCTGGGGGCTTATTTTTTTGCTAGCTTTCAAGTGGGGGCTTATTAGAAGGGGTGGCTAAATAGAGGGTGGGGGCTTAAATAAATTTTCATTGGAAATTGGTTACCGTAAGTATACTCATTCACAAACACATACATCTATATCAATATGTATTTATTAAAATACCCAATCCAATACATGTATATTTATTTATAAAAACAGTATTTTGCACAACGAACTCCGCAAGGAAAATGAAATACTTAAACACATGCCTGCAATTTTATCTGAAATTTTGACTCAAAGCAAGTAACTAGTCTGATGATTACATTACTAAATTTCAAAAGAATAAACGCCTTATAAAGCTTTAGCATTCGTATTTTGTTATGATTTCATCCAGAGATTGATTTTCCCTCGATATCTTTATCTATAGAGGGTGGGGGCTAAATAGACGGTGGGGGCTTATTTTCTTTTGCTGGTTTCTAAGTGGGGGCTAGTTAAAATGGGGGGCTAAATAGAGGAAATACAGGTAATTTACAGACTTTTGATTCGAAATTAATGATTGCTGCACATGTTTGTTCCTATACTACTACTATTACAGGCATTCAGGAGTTTTTCGAAGAACATAACATAAACACCAAAAATGGCTTGGCGTTATTTTGAGGGACGCTTACTTCACTTGCACGACACTCATTTTGCGCAAGTTATTCAGACAGTAACACCTCCGACTTTTGTGGCTTGATCCCGAAATTCGTAGCGCTCATTATTTTGGCGGATCGAAACAACTGTAACTTGCACGTTTACGTGAATAATTTCAGTAATCCTGGTTGTGCTGATGGATATTATGATTCGTTTAGGGGATTTGGGACAATAAAGAAGAAAGCGTCTAGCTTGACGAAGCAGGTCCAAAATATGTTTTCACAAGTTTATGTCTCGACAACTTGCTAGCCAGCTAGATGGCAGACAACTTTGTTGTCAAGTTAGTGTAAATAAAGAAAATTCACTTTTTTTTTATATAAAGGAAATTGCTGAAACTTTGAAGCGAGGCCAGACTGAACGCGATTCTGGGAACGTGGAAAGAGTTGAAGGCATGGGATTTGGCAGGTATGTTGGCAACGGTATATAAATGTATGAATGACCTTAATGAACAAAAGGGGATTATGGCAAGACAATACAATTATTTTTATTTGCGCGAGGTAGATGGTGGATAGAGTGAGAATATGAAGAAATACTGAGCGATACCATAGCACGTTGAAAAGGTTTTTGTAACATTATGTATTGTTACAAAATCAGTAAGGTTATTAAAGTTCAAAGTTGAAGAGAAAGTTATCTTAGGATTTAAGAAAGAGCTTTTAAGCTATATCATTGGGCAGGGGTAAACGACGAGATATGGGAGGGCAGGCCACCACAATTATTGACTGTTCTTTACTAATAAATAAATTAGCTTCGGTGGCGCAGTCGCTAGGGCAAGTGCTTCTCACCAATGAGGTAAAGGGTTCCAATCTCAGCGCGAACTTAACTTTCTCATATTTAAGGAGTTCGTCATCCACTCTGCCGAAAGTCGTAGCTTTTCTCCAGGTACTCCGGTTTCGTCCTGCAGAGAAAGTTGACAGGGTGAGCTAGGATAAACAGATAACGAAAAAAATATAGATTGGTGTTAAAATAGACAGTCATATAGCTACTGTATACATTAAGAAGGCGTTGTAAATAGTTACGCAGTGCAGCTAATGCTGCCCGGTGACTATATACGTATGTAAACCATCTATCGTTGTTCATTGCTTTCATAACCGTCAGATTAGGGATGTATATTTTATGACACGATTTACAACGTCAGGTAGAATGAATCGTTACAAATTGAACATAAACTTAAAATGTTCACTTTCTCTTCTTTCTCGCTTTGTTTATTTTTTTCGTCTTGACTTCTGCGACTTTGTAAACTTGTTTGTTGCGTTGTGTGTTGTGACAGCAGAAACTCGTGTTGCCTTTTTGTATAGGTAATCGCACAAGAAAGAGTGTATAATTATCGATTAACAGTACAAGTGATTTTTGAAACATGTGCCGAAATAACACAAGCCGTAGGCGAGTGCAATTTGGCAGTTGCAATTGACCGTGCAGAAAAAGATGGCGGATGTACATTTACCAGAATGCTTCGCCGTCAGAAATCGTTTAAAGAGGCGAATTGGCGTCTTCTAAAAGTCACACATTAGGCAGGAGATTATTTTCTTCGTTGTTTTAAAATTTCACATCATTAGGTGGTTTCTTGACATATCTTTTCAGCGATTTATGTTTGATGCACGGGATGCGTTCTGATAAAATGTACATGCCGCCATCTTTTTCGTTATGGTCAATTCTGGAGGTTGCAAATAATGAAAAATTTGCCCTCCTCTTAACCAATGAGATTGCAGTAATTTTGTCATGCGCATAATAGATCATGAAACAAGATCTTAAAATGATTGACAACTTGGTACTTTCTTATGTTGCGAAAAATTTCCCTCCCAAATCGATTTTATACAAAATATTTACTTGTTTGAGTAAAACATTTTTCTCTAGCTGTCAACTTCATGTATCATATAATAAATTTTCTTGAGAACCACTTTACTTTTACAATACTTTACTTTCCCAGGCCAGCAATTAATGTCACATCAAGCATTTGTTTAACCTTGGATATTTTTACCTTTCCTTTTTAAATTTTGAATATTTCTATATCCAGCGCTAAACATTATTTTTTAAGGCCTTTGAAAACTCCGCCAAATCATTTTAATAATTCAAATGTTTGGTATCGAAGTAATCACAGTATTGTCGTGTATGCATAATCTAATGAAGACACTTGAACTATTTTAAAGTGAAACGATGTAAGACAAGGAAATTCGCAGCTGAATTTCCGCTTACGGTACAAACACTTTATATAAAATTACCAATGAAAAACCTAGCTTGGTACAGTTGGCATTTAAAACGAAAGAAATGGTCTTCTTAAAGAAAGTAAAGCGAAAACACGATGAAACTTGTTTCCCCACAAAAATTATTGACTCATAGTAATGCGTACAGCGAAGTTTTTGGAATCAGTTTAGCTACTGCAACTCCTTTTGACTCACCTTTGTAGTAAAAAGAGACACCCTGGAAATAACTTTCTGCGTGTAATTTTCTTCTTTCATGGGGGTTTATGCGTCTTTATTTAAATCTGTAACTTTCCTACTTCGGTACTTTATTACATGGTTTTTATTCGTAATTCTTCATCGCGTGGGTTGTCCATTGTCATAACGAACGCATATATATACACATATGCACTTTTTTGTGATGTTTTTAGTCGTACAAAACCAACCTCTTCATTTCCTTTGTGGCATTAGCAAAGAAAAATAGCAGCGGCTATCCATAGGATATTTATGCATACATTGAGAGTAATAAGCCCATGTTACTAATTCCGAAAAATTTCCATTCATCTCGACCCGCCTAACTCATCTCTAATTTCACTTTTGTGAACAGTGTGTGTATCTTAGACTGGTCAAAATTGCTAATATACATTCATATTTGCTTGCATGGCGTAAAATCCGTCTTTCGCGAAAAATGCAAAATATGATGTTGGAGAAAAAACGCAACGACACTTTAGGTTGCTCTTGTCCGTTCGACTAATTAGGGACCTTAAGATTCTACGACGCGAGCTCAACAACGCGAACGTCGAAATGAGCACTTCTCCTTTTAGACACAAAATCACACGCCCTGAATAATAAATTTGTGTTGCTATAGCAGTCCTTCCACCAATCAAACATAAGGAAACTTGTCCTAAAATTCGGAATAAAAAACTTGTGTGATTTGTCTCGGGTACAATGTTTCCCTTGTTTACGACTTGAGTTTTCGTAAATCATGTCGCCCTTACCAGAACTAGGTTTATGACGCGATAAACAAACTTGTTCAAACACAGCAGAGGCTGTTTCCAATGTTGACAGAGTCATACTAATACTGAAACCTTACTGTAATATCGATATGATTTTGTAAACAATACTTTCAAGATAAAGTAAACCGTATATTCACGGTCATGTCGTTGAGCTTGCGTAGTAGAATCTTACGGTCCCTATTACATTGCGAATTACGTGAGCGAAATAGCACTGCATATGCTACTGGTACTTGTTCACTAGTTTAATATTTTAATCTACGTAGTCGATGCTCGAATGCAGAACGCATGTGCTCCTCCAAAAAGTGTTTGCAATATTATAAAGACGATTCTGCATAACCTGGAGGTAGATCATTGTTTAGTTCAGGTGAAGAATTTGAATGTGTTTGATTGTTAGACGTATACGGAGGAGGTGGTGTGCCCTGATTAACATTTATGCATGGCTCAACCCTAGCATACAATGGTAGGTGGATGTTTGACTCATTGCTTCGTGTGCGCAGTGGTTGTATTCGCACTGCCATGTATTCAGAGTTACTACCGTCGCCAGAACGAAGATTGCACGTTTGCTGAAGCGATGGTATTGGGAAGATGCCTTGTGTTTCTGCCCTGGAGTAGTGCACCATATCTGCAGTACGATAAGGTGCGCACCTATCTTGCCGTTTTCGAATGCAGCACCAGAATGTGGCACTGGCGCCGGCGATGACCGAAATCAACGCAATAGCAATAACAATGCTGATCAACCACGTGGGAAAAACGCTCGACGTATTTCTGCAGGATCTCTTGCACTCGGCATCCTCGCAACACTCTTTTGCACCACATTCTGAGTTTGATGCGCATTTGTGTCCAACGCACTGTATGTAACATGATCTTGGTGCATTTTCGTGGTGCCCATAGCCGTGACAACATGCATAATGCTGACCATCGGAAGTTATACAGTCGGCACCAGAAGTGCATGCTGTATAAAACGAGCATAATCCGTAGTGGTTGCAAAATGATCCAGGCTCGCCACAGTCACTGCTAGTTTTACAAGAAAGTCCTTCACAACTTTCGGTGCACTTACTGTCATTCAACGAAGTTGCATTACAACAGTATGCTCCGCTAGAACAATTTAAGTTGGATTCACATAGATGCCCGCATTTAACACACAGATGCCGAGTGCCTAGACGCATGCAGCATTCATCTGCTGGGCCACAATCGGCGTCTTTAGTACAGTACTCCCCAACGCAGCTTTTCCTGCAACGTGCAACATTCCACGTTCCCCACTTAACGTACCTTTGGCAACAGTATTCCTTAAAATCACTGCAGTCACGGTTATCATTGCAATATCGGTTCTCATAATACTGCTGGGCACATAGGTTTGAATAAGTGTTGCAATATTCACGCCTCCCGCAATCTGCATTTGAGTTGCAAGGCTGGCCAATGCAATTAGATTTGCATTTTCTAGCGAAGGTGGACGAAAATGTAGCTCCACAACAGTGTTGCCAATAGAAACATTCCGAGTGAGATTTGCAGCCAGGTTCTGAACATCCAGTACATTTCCCATCACGACAACAATCGTATTCACAATCACTACTAGATGTACAGTTTTCAACACATTTGTCACATTGATTCAACTTACAACATAACTGCTCTCTACGGGTTCGTCCTTCACAGTCGCTTCTAACCGTACAGTAATGTCCATAGCATGACTGTTTGAGGCTATATCGGCAATGTTTCTCAGCATCTTCAAATGTAGTCGATTCTAGCACTTTGCGTTTACAACACACTTGACCGACATTGCAGTCCCCATGCGAAGTGCACGCATCCTCGGCTGCAATGAACTGTATTCTTGCATGGAAAATCCCACTTACTGCTATATAAAATTTGAAAGCGAACAGCATCGACCTGTTTGCGCGAAAATGGTAATGATTTACGTTTATATGTGAAAGATACGCGAAAGTTTAAGATGAAGTTGTCGTACCTAAGTACTTAATATTGAACGAACAATATCTCATGACGCACTAGTAAAATGATACAAAGTAACAGAAGATACTTTAATCTAAGAAGGTGTTTCATATATGTAGTTAGCTCTTGGCAACTGGTGCACTCTTAAAGTGGCTTCATCGAGTTCACGGATGATTCATGTTCAAAATATTTGCATCATTTAGAAAAGAGTTGCAGTACATCTTCTTACGTAAAAATTTCTTCTTCATAACTTTTCTGGCTTTCAGAGCTACCGGAAATGACCTAAATATGGGAATTGTTAATGAGTTTTCCTTTGTTTTGTGCCTCTAGAGTTCTCATCTTTGCAACATTTCCGGAAACTGTGACGGCCTGTTAATCTGTAGGAATGAATTTTTTGCGTATGAGAATATATTACAATTCTTTAAATGCCAAGAATATTACAAATACAGCTTGCAGAACCCACCGTTAATGCGTCCACCAGTTCAACAGTTTGATGTTATTGTTAAACTTAAACCAAACACGTCGCCTGTTTTACGCTCACCAATGAAGGACTTGCAATGTGCATAAACTATATCTACTTAAATCGATATTGCCATTAGCCGTTCTAATTTCAACCATTATTCAGTCCAATAAAGCCAGATGCGATTGAATCTGTTTCTGCACAGCAGGGTCGCCTTAAGACCGTTCATAAATTTTTAAATATCAATTACGCAATGTATTCTATATCCAGAAACTCCCTATGACAAAGCCTTGGTGTTATTCGTTTGTCCTATACTGTGCGAACGCTGTTCCTCGTTATGTAAAAAGACCTTTAAAAGAATATGCCAACCTACATCACGGCTGTACAATTTAGTACCAGAAACAAGAGCAAACGTACATAATTATGAACTTCGCAATAATCAAACACTCATGCACTGTGCCAAGTTGCAGAACCGAGCGATTTAAACGGAGTTTCATTCCTAGTATGTGTTATAATGATTGCAATACAAATTAATACAATTTTACATTTTTTAATCTTGGTTATTTAGTTTTAGTATACTTACTTATTTAGTTTACTTTTCTCTTAGTCTTCTTTGTTAGTGTGTCCGTATTTTAGACTAATTCTGGTATTCTTGATCTTGTTTTATAACTGTACTTAGTGTAATCTATCTTTGTAAAAATATCGCAATTCACCTTATGGTGCCAATGGTATTTCAAATAAATTGAATATGAATATGAATATGAATATGAATATGAATATGAATATGAATGACTTGCCGGTTGCCAGACCCTCGCATTTTTTCGTGGTCAACGCAATGAATCTTGGGATCGCTAGGGGGCGAGTAATGCAAAGTATATATAATAACACATACCTCAGAAAATATATTAATCGCTTTTTTGAGCAGAAGATTTGCATTTGAACTGTGAAGTTCGTTATAATATATATAAATCGAATCATACTCATTGCTACTGGGAAGAAGAGAGTTGGTCGTTCACTGAGACGGGAACTGCTTTTACGGAGCGATAGCTTTGGTGATAGACGGAAAAGTGACAAGGATTTTGCAAGTGATCGACCCATATGATGTTGGAGTATTCAAATACGTTTCAACCGTATTTGTTTTGTCATAATACGCAGAATAAACATTTTGAATGAAGTCTTGTATCGGGAACTTGGAGTGAAACCGTTGATGTCTTTGCTTGTGCGACAGCATTGCAACGTTCAATTTCCGTGTGATCGACACTTAGCGAGAAACAGTCTCGTTTTGAGCCTCGCATTGTGTTACTCCAGTGTGATTGTCCCGTAGCGTTAATTTTGCATGATTTTCATCGGGCATGCTGTCATTTTAATCTTGTCCAGACTGTTAGTACATGTTGTTCGGAAAATCCTTGTCAATTTTTCTGTCGCCAAAGGTATCGCTCTGTAAAAGCAATTCCTGTCTCTGCGAACAACTGCGTCTCGCCTTCTTAGTGGTAATGAGTAAGCATATAGTTGAATATACTATAACAAACTTAGAAAGCAAGTTTTCTACTCAAAAATGCGATATATAGGCTTGCGAAGTGTATAGTATATTATACACTGAATACTATTGGCTATTGCAGTCTATTTGCCCCCTAGGGATCCCAAGATTCATTGCCTTGACCGCGCAAAATGCAGGGGTCTGGCAACCGGCAAGTCTGGCAAGTCATTCAGGCTATGTGCACACGGTAACGTTTTTGAGCGTTTTCATTTGTGTTTTCACGCGAAAACGGACGCAAACACTGACAATTTAGAACAGACGCTGCAGCTAATTTAATGTATTTAAAATATTTTCCCTTGGAAAGTATTAACTAAGCGTTAAAACAATAAGCGAGACACAAACGTTTTTGGAAACGCTTGAAAACGGCGCCCGTGTGCCCGTAGCTTCATTGGCCTTTCTCACGCTATGCGACCAAGCCTTAAATCCACCATTCGGGTGGCAAAATAATTGAATTCGGCAAATTTTGTTGTATTGAAAAGAAACTAAAACAAATTTATCGTTTTTTAGTAAACCAAAGACTGTTGCTAAATCTGTGTGAAATTTCAGCCATAGATTTTGAAATTTCGTGGAGAAAATACGAGATGAAAAAATGTAAATTTTCGGCACGTATTTACGTAGGAAAATTTTGCTATTTAATACAAATTCTCGGCATATATGAAGGCAGCAAGTGTCAGACAATTGTTAAGAGGGGTAAAATTCTATATTTATCGTTTGATAAAAAGTGGCGATCAAGAACAATGATTTTGCCACTCAAAAATGGCGGATTTTAAGGCCTGGTCGCATAGGTGAGTAAGTCTAATTGACCAAAATGAGAAAGAGGGCGGCATTTCGAATTTACCAGAATCCTTTGCGCAGATAATTTTTATATGAAATAAAAATACGACACCACATCGCCTTGAAATCCGCAACTTTTCGAACCAAAAAACGAATCATCTGTACGCTAATACTCTCCAGGTAAAATCATCAACGTCGCAACAAACGATTTTGAACTGCAAAGGCCAAAGGGATCTGATAAAATCGACAAGCCGCAAACTTTTTTAGCATGGTGGATTGCTGTTCTAAGCTTGTACATTTAATGCGTTCAGTTACTTTGAGGCATACTTACATAGTTACTTTGTTACCCTAGTTTAGGTCGGGCTCTTTTTTTGCATTTCTACCTAACTGATCACCAAAACAAAGGAAAAGACAGCAATACACCACCAGATACGAAACAAAAAGCTATGTTAAGATCGACAAACACTGTCAAACGTCTGGAAGTCGCACATTCGTCAAATTTAATATAAAACGCCTGCTCTTGCAAGATTAACGTCTAAACAAAATCTGATTAAGTTGAGATAAAATTCCAAAAGTTCTGAGCCTTAATTGTTGTTTGCGTACCATGGAAGTATATTTTTGGGAGCAGGCGGGCAGCACTATTTTGGGGGGGGGGGATAGTTGTCGACATCAATTGAAAATGTTAAAACTAGCACGAAATATAACTCGACACTCAAGTTCATTTTTTCATCTATATTTCTCACTAACCTTAATTTTGTTTTATACTTATTGCAATCAATCACACGTTTGTAACACTATATTTCAGTATTTTTTGCGAAGTGTCTTTCCAGTATGGTTTCTAGATTGTCTACCCAGTATTTACTTCATGCTGTCAAATCTAGGGGACTTAGTATAACGTTACAAATATAGGTCAGAATGGTCAGCGAAAAACTAATTTCCATACGATACTAAATCGCTCGATATCTTTGGGAATTTTGGCTTCTTTGAACAATGTTTGAAACCACTTCAGAAATTTTTTTGGGGGGACGGGGCAAGGATAGAACTGGGGGACGACCGTACCTCTCGTACCCCTGTAGTTACGTGCCTGTTGGGTGCGGTTAGACGTTAAATCCAGAGAAATGAAGTTTTATATGTTCACTTCTGACCCACTTGTTTTTTACTTCAACTCTTTCAGTCACTACTTGACTTTTTAATCTGCCTAATGCTGGCGACTTTTGTTCTCAAAGGGAGACTTTCGCGGCAATAATGCAACAAGGTCTCCACCTCTGGATGTGTCCAGATGGATTTTATTAGACAATTTTGCTCAGCAAGGGAAGACCCTTGGATGTAATGTTTAAATAGTACATAGTTCTTTCAAATAGTCACTTTAAAAGTGCATGAATATTTTAATCATGTTCATTATTGGGAGTCATTTTTCTCTTAATCATATGATAATTTGGTATTGAGTACAAGACATCTTTGCTCTTATGAGTTGTGTTGCTCATATCTTGGGGGCAGCTCATTATTTGTATGTTCAGGTGGAG
>JAOBYK010573445.1:0-11757 GCA_025434845.1 Phenganax subtilis
TATCAGACTTATTACTGGACAGTCTTTCAGAATATGGATGTTTGTTTATAGTAACAGTAGCTTTACAAAAAAATATTTATTTTTGTCCTCAATAACCCACGAGAAATAGCAGCGAATACTTCGAAGTCTATATAGATTTCTTATGTAGCGTATTAGTTTCGTGACTTCCGTTCATCTTATGACGTCACACGGCAACAAAATGGCAGCTTGAAAAGTTCGCATCTGACAGCGAAGTTTGCAGCAAAAATTAGAGTACTTCTACTCAACGCATGACGGTCATATATATAGCAAATTGCTTCCAGGAAGCTAAATATTTATTTTAGCTAAAAAAAACTAGGTCCGAAAATTCGTTGCATACGTACTTTAAGCTAAGATACGTATGGCGGAAGTAAATAGAACATTGTCTCAGGCGGTATACAACACGGTTTACATGACAGTTTACACCAAAATATGCTTATAACTTTTTATTAAATGCGTTTCATTAGATAAAATTTGCCACACCGGTAGACTAAATAGGGACAATTCTTCACCCAAAGTAAATTTTAGGAATGTTGACCATAAGTCTTAGTTTGAAACGGTTAACACTAACATTGCTTAAAAAGGTTGTCATTCAATTTGTTTATCTTATAGATTGACGGTTTACACCTAAAAGTCTCAAAATCTTTCAAATTTTTGAATATTTTTCGGTAAACGCTACAAACGAATAAAGAACTGACAAGACAGAATATTTCTACGCAAAGACAGATCGCACAGGCACTAAAATTTGAGCAAATATTAACAATCTAAAGTGTTAACCGTGGTGTTAACCGCGTTAACTTTGTACTTCCGTAATTACGTGTGATTTATAAACACATTTAATAATATATTCTTGTTAATATTTAACATTTCATAACAGCTTTGATGTGCTTGGCATGCTTATTACAAGTTTACTTGTATAGCTTATTGGGGTGTTTTCTAAAGTTTGGAAGACTCTGCATTCAGATTCTTGCAGTGATATTCTCTGCCCGTCGAGCTGCATTCGTTGAGTTAATCACAAAATGGCTTTAACAAGAACAGTCTACTTTGCGATGGACAAGAATTTGCTCAAATTTGACCAAAAACGATGTTTTTTAATCTTAAAAAGCGTCAGGGCTTTAAAAAACTACCAGTTTCCGGTTACTATTTAATAATTAACTATTAGCATTGGTCTATTACTGCGCCAACTTCGTTTGGGCTACAGCATCGTAAGCACAGTCTAAACTGGCCAAGCTAGCAAGATTCTGATTATTTTGAAGCATACATTTTGCATACTTGCTACTTACAGGCTGGTGCTCACTCAGACAATCTTTTTCAAAATTGTTGGGACAGACATTAATAATATCAAAAAACCCCACAAAACCCCTCCCCCCACTCCCCCTTTTTCAATGTTGTGGAAGAAAATACGTCTCCGCTATGCGTGGGCCTTTCGTTTTCAAGTGAATACAACATTGAACGGGGGGAGAGGGGGGAAGCTAAGAGGAGATAATTTTTTTTAGCAAACCGGTCTAATTTAACTGATATTTCGCGGGTGTCCCAACCACTTTTGAAAATGATTGACTACTCGTCTTTTTCATACCCGCATTTTCTATACCCATCTATCCGTATTCCTCTATCCGTGTCCGTCTTATCCAGTAAACCGTTAGCAAGTACTTTTGCTTCTGCAAAGGCCAGAAAATTCCATTTGCACAAAACATTTTTGGGAACATTGTTTGTAAATATTGCCGTTTTCATTGGTGATAAATTCATTCGATTCTACCTTTTTTTGGCTTTTCTTGTCCGTTGGTTCACAAAGGAAGTTTTTTGCGGGAACATCAATTAGCGTATGCTGTGCCAGGGGCCCCGCACAAGCTTGATCCGCCGCTGGGTTTAATCAATTTCAAAAATAAGTTGATCGAAGAAGTACACTACGGAGCGAAGCGAACGATTGAGCGTACAACACTAAGTCCTCAACAGATGCAAAACGCTTGCAGATGTCTTAGCAACGGTTTGCTTACATTCCTGAAATTCCTGTGGGCTATAGACCCCGTGAAAATTTCAGAAAAGGTTTCAAAGCAAAAAACTGCTCTACTTTTTGCTTATCTCTATAGCCCACAGGAATGTAAACAAAAAAAGTAACCAAGGGGCTCCTGGCATTGTTATTGGCTTGTTCGCCTGGCGTTCATGGTGGTACGATACAAGAGTGAGATTTCTTTGTTTTAAATAAATTAGGCGAATACAAAGTAAAGAAAAACTTAAACTTCAATCGCGTTTTAATCATATTTCTATGAATCTTAGTCAAGAAAACAAAGAAATGCTTATAAAAATCTATAACAACTATTTCAACATCTACAAAAACTATTACAAAAAATACAAATAACTCAAGCGAAAGAAACTAGGTGTACAAGCCACAAGCGTAGCCTTGACAGCCATTGGCCCTGGAACGAGTGAAAGTAATCAGTTCACGTTGATTATTATACCCCTTAAGATCGACGACGGGAACGTCACGACGGCGACGTCATCGGAGCAAAAGACTTTGTTTGAAAATGGCGTTTTCGCGCCAATTTTAAAACCTTAAGAAAAATAAACTAATGGCGACGGCGACGGCAAGCACTTAAAAATAGACATATCTTCGTTTCAAAAAACACGAGCAATTTTGTAAGTGAGAGATTTGATGCAATTTTCTGACCAAATTTGGCCGCGTTGAGTGGAACTTTTTTATACTGAAATGGATTCTTTCCCATTATTTCTCGACAGAGTAATATATCGCGAGCATCAGTCCAAAACATGAATGTTCTAAGTTAAAATAATATAAACACACCAAGACGTTTTATTTCACTTTGAATTGAGGGTAGAACCAAACACAACGGCATGAAAATGAAACCTTGTGGGAAAGAAAAATAAAGCTAGCCACCAGTAAAATAATAGACATGCTTTTGCTATTCAAATACCTACTGTTGTCTCTTTGTAGCTGGTTTGTTTTTGAAGAACAACTTGAGCTGACATTCTTGAATGTTTAAAATCAAAAATATCGCTGGATTTTTTTTCACAGTCTTTTTGAGTTTTTCTTCTTTGATTTCAAGTATTTACTCAACTTTAAATCGAATGTTGTACCCTTATCTCTAGGAAAATCGAGTAGAAAACACCAAAATAAACTGGCGTTTTCTTAACGACGTGAAAATGATATGACCAACGTATTCGACGAGCTAGGACGATAGCTTGCACAGGCGTAAAACGCCAAAAGTTAGTAACCTCATTCTGGTTCGCCGTCGTCGTTGGTCCCGTCGTCGATCTTAAAGTTCCTATAACTGGTGCTGGAGCATTGATGAAACTTGGCTTAGTAAACGCGATATCTCAAGACAAGTAGAGCAATATATAAGCTTGCAAGTATGAGTCATCAAAAAGTATGCAAACAAATCATCATGTTTTTGAGAACTGGAGAGTCTTCAGAAACGAACAAGATAAGATTCTTAAGCGACTTAAAAGTCGTCGACGATATCATTTTAGATATAACGCGTCAAATGTGTAACTCTCCTTGCTCGAGTTGCACATCTATATCACAAAGTATTCGTAGGGATATCTTAACGAAAGTTTTAGCTTTGTGTACTCGAGATTTTTTAGTTTTTGAAAAATGACATGTTTCTCCTCCTCGGACAGGTGGCCCAACTAGTCGTCGAAAATAATGTTCATGTCTATTCCACCGGTAAGGAGGATATATCAGGAAAATGTAATCAAAGTAGTTCATATATCGCATCTCTAACAGTTTCAGCAAATAATATGTTTTTCCACAACACATGGAGCAAATGATTATCATGTTAAAGGATCCATTTCGAAAGGCCTATTCTCACTAAGAGTCTCCCTCATAATGCCGAATAATAGGGATATTTCGTATAAGGAAATACGTAGGCAGTTTGAAATACATCACGTGATATCTGGATAGTATAAATCTAAAATGCAACGGGAAATTTCGAGCTTTTTGCGCTCTTTATCACCGAAAAGCCAGCCAAGTTGTTGGTAGGTTTCCAGAGCTAACCCCATCGTCGTAGCAGAGCACATTTGACAGATAAACCACAAGCGCAGTTGATGTGCCAGCTTTGGTTGCTGAGAAGAATCCGAATGTAAAAATAAACCCACAAAACGTTGAAGTCGATCAACCGCCTCCTCAAGACATGCCTTAGGTTTGTTTTCTTGTGTATCTTATGTATTATGGGTATGCGTTGTTTTTATTCGGAGTATAATTTGGATACAAAAGTCGTCATTTTAGCGCGAAACATTCATAGAGCGCCTTACGCGATCTCGTGCTGACGCAAGGAAGTGGTACGCATCTAAAAACGAGAACACGTCGTTGACGTGTGTAAGGCTTGCTAAAAGTGCCCACTTTGCCAGACCACACAAAGAGGAGACGAAATAAATTCCAGAGAAGACAAAAGCCAGTTGCATATATAACAACTACAAATGCGAAGAAAGCTAGTGTCTTAAGGAGTATATTACCCTGAAATAGCCCTACAAGAAATAGCGCCCCGTGCGCTTTCAAGGTTTTAATTTAGGTAGTTGTGCGGGCACACCTAAAAACAATTGCTCTCCTTTTCAGCAATATTCTTTGATATTTAACCTTGTGCTTCCAGGCATGCTCTTAATTAGCTTTTATTTGCCTTGTCTCTCGCTACCGAATTAAATAACTTGTTTTTGAGATCTTCTAACGCCTTGGGCTCTGTTTTCAATTTCTATTACATTGTATTTCGTATTATCGATTTATTTTACTCATTCGCTTGTCCTCAAGCCTCGCCTTCTTGTAGGGCTATTTCAGGGTAATATACTCCTTAAGACACTAGCTTTCTTCGCATTTGTAGTTGTTATATATGCAACTGGCTTTTGTCTTCTCTGGAATTTATTTCGTCTCCTCTTTGTGTGGTCTGGCAAAGTGGGCACTTTTAGCAAGCCTTACACACGTCAACGACGTGTTCTCGTTTTTAGATGCGTACCACTTCCTTGCGTCAGCACGAGATCGCGTAAGGCGCTCTATGAATGTTTCGCGCTAAAATGACGACTTTTGTATTCATAGTCTTCGTCCTCATTGCTAAAACTCTCTATTGAGTTCACTGCATGGAACTATACACATGGAAGGCTGACTTCAGTCATTTTCGTAATCAAAAGTGAAGCCATGTGGCGGAAATTGAAGGCATTCTTGCGCATCATTTTCAGTCTCCTTGAGTGCACGTTCAACTTTTTCATGGCCAAGAAGTGGAGTCCTAATTTCTTTTTTTTTTATTTTTTCGTAAAATGAGTATGAAAATAGTTTTTTATGTCGATGAGGATTGTCCTGAAGTTGAAGTAATTCTATTTGTCTTCATTTAATTTAAACACAAAAAAGAAAAGGATCATCTAAACCTGTCATATCAGTTTTTTACCAGGGAAGTATATGTACATAATTTTATTTTAAAAAACATTTCAAACTACAGCAACTAGTTTGGGCTGTGTGTTGTGATCGATTGTACAAAAAGTAAAGCGACAATAATTATTTACATAAGGCAAACCTTCATATTTATTAAAACTCTATCAACTGCTCGAAATATACGTAGAATTCACATGTTTTTCAATGACTAAATGATGTTTTCAAAAAAAAGAGAGCTCGTTTAGTTGTTGCACCTGACGTGGAAATCCTTCTTTTACAACTCTTTCCTGAAGCATTTCAACTCACGAAAACAATCATTTTGCCTTATTTATATATAGCTGTTAGTATACTTAGAAATGTTTTTTTAACGTTTTTAAAGTAAAACTATGTACATGTACTTTCTTAGTGAAAAAATTGACAGGTTTAGATGATCATTTTTGACTCCCGGATACTCCGTAGGAGTATTTGTGAGTCCTTGCTGTCACTCTACTTCGATTAGTGAATTCTTTTGCGTTCTAATGGCCTCCAGCCTGCTTTGCGCACCTGAAGCTGGTCCGACTGGTTTCCGCAGAAGTGCATCGTCATCGATTTGTGTTTCATTACAATTTATGGTGAATTTGAACACTTTGTTTACGTTTAATACAGTAGGACTGTTTTACCTTTATCGTTCTCAATCAGTGTGTTTAAAAATGTATCGTACTGTTTCTGGGGACTACACAGTTTCGTGGTTCACCGTTTCATGAAGCAAATTCACCGTGTTCGCCGTTTCTACTGTATATGCACCGTTTGTACTTCACGTCCACTGTTTCTTTGCATATTTCACTGTTTGGTTTGTCGAACATGTTATTTGTTTTATATTTGTTCGAAAATGCTTGACGTTTGCAGCTTCTATTTGAAATAAAATCCCGTCAAATTGTGATCTATATATGATCACGATGCAACAGTCTTTTGTTTCTTTTTGATCCGTGAGTCGTCTCATTGAGACCTTTGATTTTTCTTGCGTTTGAATTAAATTGAAGACAAGTAGAATTACTTCAAATTCCGGATAATCCTCACCGACATAAAGAACTAGTTTCATACTTATTTTACGAAAAGGAAAAAATATGAAACTAGAACTGCTTCACTCCTTGGCCATGAAAATGTTGACCGCGCTCTTAAGCAGACTGAAAATCACGCGCAAGAATACCTTCAATTTCCACCATGTTTGGCTTCACTTTTTTGCTGAAGCAAAGATTGTAAAAGAATAGAGTGGGCATCGTAGTATAATCTTATACACGCGAAAAACGACGAATTGAGGCATACCAATAGGGCAAATACAGTTCCCGGATGTGAGACCCGGATAAAACTCCGTGGGTTCATTGGCTAAATAATTGGAATATGTTTACGACTGTCAAGAAATAGAAAACTAGGGATCCAAGGACAGTGCAAAGTTTTACAAGGCAAGCGCTGCTGAACATGCACAGTGAAAAGCTTTGCAAGGTTGTTTCATAGCTGCCAAGTAGCTTATTGCCCCGGCAATCGAGCGCGTTCTTCACTTGTGTCTTGTTTATAAAATCTTTGCAATTTGGTATATTACGCAAATGCAAGTAGATGTGATTGGCTCTCTACATATGGAAATTACTACACGACCGTTCTTAACACGTGCGCTATGTTAGTGCGTAAATATTTGTAATAATACTAAGATATCTGTACCAGACCCGTGACAATGAATTTTAGAAGGAAACGGGCCAATTTTGTAAAAGCGGTGGAGTCTTTTACTGTTCAAACGAATGTCCGTTGAAACATTCAGCTCTATGTGGCTTTGTACGATAGCATGCATGCGGTGGGAAAGTATCCTACCTTTGTGGTACTCAAAAGTTGAGTCGATACACAGCATAAAAGCAAAAGCACCGTTTACTGTAAATCATATGCTGTAAATTATGTCTCTATCAGTGGAACTCAAGTACGCTCCTACAATTCGCTCCTTTCAGCATCAACGAGACTGGCATTTTTAGATTGTTATCTGAGTTAATGATGTAGCTGGCGGCTAATATACTAGCAGTTTGCTTACGATATTTGGTCTGAATCATGAACTTCCCTAAATCATATTCGTATACATCATAATATATATAGCGACATTGCACAGCTTTATACGCACTCACTTGCGACGTTTTGTTCGGTTTGTCGTTCTGACATTTGTCCTCATACTGTATGTATAAAATAGTACTTAGAATGGCAAGAAATACCCAAACTTACAACTTTCATTAACAAATCTGACCGTATATTAACACGACTGCATTATTTTCGACAACAGTGGTCAAAAGCTCAATACTAGAGGATACACGTACAACTCATTGTTGACTACCGTGAAATTTCGTTTAATTGAATTGTAATTCGTTTGATACTGCAAAAACTCATGACGTGTTCTAGCTTTATATCAGTAATTTAGCGAGAATATAGCAGTAGAAAGACAGTTCTGATCGCTTGTTAAATTTGGCTCACTCATCTAGCATCCGCCATTTGCGCGGCAATTCGCCTTTCGAGTGATATTTGATATATGGGAGGCCCATTTCATTTTGGTATCAAAAAGTACTCCCAGGTATAGATCGTTGTCGACCTCTTCTAGCATTTCTCCACAGAACATACAATGCCTCTTACTCACATTTCTCTAAGTAGTAATACACATACAATATACTGTATCTCCCGAATTTGAACACTATCTCGAACGGCAAGCTTCGATCGATAGTAGACAATTTACCTAAAAGTTGCTTCTATTAAATAATAAATGTTGCAAACATCATGTATTTCGCAGTGTATTCGCTCATAAGCCGCGAAGTTCGTGACTCGTCACGCATCGTCATGACATGCATTTCGCAATGATCATAATTTCGCTTGACACCGGGGGGATTCAATTCTTGGCGAATTAATATATGCAAGCATGGAAGAGCAGTTGTGCAATTGTATCTATCAAAATTGCGCAGCATTTGTTTAAAAATCTTAATAACCAACTGTTGATATTCCTAACCGTGCTATAAGAAGTTATTTCACAGCAAAAACAGTTCTAATTTTTTAAAATTGATGGCCCCATCATCAAAGAGTTGTCGAAAAAAGTTCACCCCCCGGAAGTTTACTCTCTGCCTGTATGTATGAATAGATATATGTATGAATCCATGCCTCGTCTCACCCTCCACCTAACCCCAATAGTGCAAAGTGTAAAACTTTGCACTAAAAACCACGCGGTTCGCTTAATGAACATAAACTCATTTGTTCCTTTGGTAGATCACAAACCATTACCCAAACGTTTACTCTATGATAATACTGTAAATAACGATTTCAACTGCACATTGTTGTGCTCAAGGCATGCCTTTAGTGGTTTTGAAAACAACCTTCCCTGGACTAGGATGAGAAGTTTTCAAATTAATTTTAATGTTACAGCAATCAGGAGACCCTAAAATGCTTATTGTGACTCCAGTTCTTCAGACGTGTTGCTAAATGTTCACTTTATAGCCCATTTAATAAGAGCACACTCTTTTTGATATACCCTGTATTCCTTGTTGCAAAACATTAAGGGGATGAAGCAGCATATAAACATGGCAAGGGAAGCATTTGGACATACTGCATTGCAATGGATTTATGTTAAAGCAAATTTCGCCAACTGCTTTTAAGCCATTAATTGAAGAGTCTCATCCTGACGACGAAGGGTAGATAAAAAGTTTTCAAATGCTACGGAGAGTAACTGCCACGTAGTAGATTAATCTGTTTACCTATCAATGGAAATTGCTCACGTTGGTCTTATATTTCTGCTATAACTTTTTTTACAAATTTGCTCGCTTCAGCTACTAAGTTGCCATTGTAAATTTAGCCTAGTAATTTGTTGTGCATTTTATGTTGAGTGACAAACATTGGTATGCTTGTTAAAACTCAATGTTTGTGATGCATTTTTTAGAATAGCATTTCCCAGAATCATTGTCGTCTTCTTGTTCTTCGCAGTGAGATTTTACATTGCTATTATTTTGCAGGTCATGTTTGTTTTAATTTATGCTAGCAATTTACCTTTACTTGACAAAAGTACAATGCCTGTCTTAAAAATCGAGAAATCGAATTTCTCTTTGGGAATGCATTTGGCGATGGTAGCTTCAAACTTGTCCACTTGATACTTGGTAATGCTATTGTCAGCTATGTGCATTATCTTTGCATCAGTTTGATGATTTGTTGTGTGGAAATCATTGATTTCTTCACTATATCTCCAGTTTGATTCAAATTTCAGTGGCACAAAGACTTCTTTTCCCAACTCTTACATGTATTACAATAAAAACTGGTCAAACAATATCAATAAAGTTTTAAAAAAGTATTTTCCAAACGTGGCTTATATTATGCAAATTGCACAGCCACCATTTTCATATCAGCTGAGTACCTTACAACTTAATAGTGAATCTCTGTAATTAAATTAGAATACAGACTAGTGTGGTTTTACCATGGGTTTCTCAGCTTTTGAACCAATAGGCATACAAAAACAAAAGGTCTAGTACACTTTCGGTGTTAACAAGAACTTTCAATAGTGTAAATGCAATAGATTATAGGCATACAGATTGAATATTATTTAATTTGAATGTCAAAGGGTACCTTTTTGAGCCATCCTCTAAATTTTGTATAGTACAGTCATGTTTACGATGATGGTCTTTTGTTATATAAACCAGGTATTGAAAATGTATGCTGTTCTCGACGTGAGATGTATGTTTTTCACACTGGGGGCCATCTTACTCGGTACTCACTTATTCAACCGAAAGAATGTGCTGCAAAGCTATTTGTGATGGGTGACTGGCTTCAGTGTGCCAAGGTAAAGACTATTTGTACCAGGAGTAAAACCGTGTCACAGAAGGCATTAAGGTGGTAATTGTGTCAGCTTGAACTGTTTTACATTTCAAAATTAAACAGCTAATCATATTCTCATGTTAGACAAGTGCAGCCTGTGAAATAAGGCATGAATACATTTTCTCTGTTCCTGATGCTATGTTAAACTTAATCCTTATCATGCAGTTCGTGACTGTAAAATGAAGATATGACTAAAATATTGCCCAAGTTTGCTTTCAGTGCAGGCTAACATACTTTGTAACGGGCTAATTTACAAAAATTCCAAGACAAGTTGTAGTAAGGGATTTTACACATTCTGATTTAACCTGCTCTGTTATAACAAGCAAAATTTGGTTTATCTCTTTCTGCAGCTCACAATATTATCTTTTGTAATTTTGCAGAGCTAGTGTGTTGCAAACGCAGTGTTTTGCAACACTATAGACCTTGTTCTCATTTTGTCTAGGAAAAATCTGAATTGTTTACTGCTTACATGCAAGATTCAGTAGTTCTAGCTGGAATGCAGCAATGAAATGTAAATTAACATTCTTATATTAGGCAGATCCCATCAGAAAAGTACCTGAAAATATGTTGTGCTCAAAGTGGTACTGTTTGTTTGGTTAAAATGTCTCAACCACTAGTGAATTTTTTTTCATTCATGTAGATTTCAAGTTTTTCCTGCCATCTACAACCTCTCCATGACATAGTTATCATAGTTCTTCAAAACGACAGTTGAATGTGCATGTCTGTATGAACGAAATAGGGCATATGGCTGCACTGAATGTTTTGCTTTGCATATTTTCCATCGTTGGTGCCATTTCATTTGCTTTTTGGTGAAATCAATACAAGCGCTGGTAGCACTTCATAGCCAAGAAACCTAGGAATGTTTTACAGTCAACTGTGTGTTGTTAGATGGAAAATCACTTAAACTATTTGTTACTGGGTGTATTACAAACACTTCTCTCTAGTTTGCTGTGGTCAATGTAACAACGGTTGCATAAGGCAAGAATGTAATGTATAGCAATTGTGATGGCATATTTCTAGCTTTAACTGTTTTTTGAGGAGACATACATCTGCATTTTGGTTACAATACTTGTTGTAAAAATGAGGAAGGTGAAAATGCGACAACAGAAAAGCAAGGCTTGAATTCCAAGATAGCAAACTATCTAACATATCAATAATTTACTTGAATGCACGAAGTATCGTGAATGGAGTCACAAAGATAGAAGTCAAATTGACTGGGATGCAAGTCAGTGTTATTGTACATATGGAGACTCATTTAGATGATTCAATGCCCAAGGCAGAAATTTTTTGATAGTAAATACATATTGTATAAACAAGATCATGCAAGAAGGGCTACAAGATATTGTGGATGGATGTTAATTGCTGGTAAGAATTCTATTCAGTATTCGTTTGAGGTATACACCATGTATATTTATTATTGCAAAGCTTTTGGTCCTTTAGCCTGGACCTTCATCAGTGCAACTAACTTGAAAGGATTGATACGTCACTTTTAGATCACAATTATCGTGATCTGTTTGCTC
>JAOBYK010573556.1:0-11757 GCA_025434845.1 Phenganax subtilis
AGTACTGACTTGAAGGCTGATGGTGACTGCACATCATCTGTCTTGGACAGGAGATCCTCAAGGTCAGCTACCTTGTGTTTGGACAGCGCAGCGGATGGCCCAGTCTTGAGCATGTCATTGAATTCTGCTCGCCAAAATGAATCTTCCTCATTGAAGATTCGTGCCAAAGTCTTCTCCGGGTAGAGGGTGCCCTTGTAGTTGGCAAGCTCATAGACAACCTTGTCGCATGTTTCCACAGCACTCTCGCAATAGAAGTGCGCAAGCGCCTTTGCAATTGCAAGAACCCTGCTCTGGGCTGTAGTGATGGCCTTGAACTCTGGATTCTTCAGCTGCGAACAATCTGAAATGGTATTCTGCAGCGAATTGAAATTCTCTGCGAAGCTCACAGCAAATTGAGTCAAGGCCTTCTTGTGCAAGACTCCTTCCCGGATGACATTGATAAAGGCGTCCTGGTTGATGGTTTCAGCCATTACAGCTCCCAATGCCTGACAGTGTTGCAGAGTCATGAGTCATGAAAGGGAATTTGTGACAACTTTCCTCACGGTTGGATCACACAGTTTCTACTGACATGTTCGATACTTTTCGAGGATTCTAGCTAGACGGCTATGGCACGCCTTAACAGTTCAATTGGAGAGGTTTGGCGCCTTCCTGGTTGGGTATCGGTTGCAGTTGGTTCGAATCGAAGGATTTCTGTCCTGCTCCCGTGTAGAGAGACACGTCTAGACACTCCGCCTCCAAGCGGTTGCGCCGAACCATAAGTCAACTCCAGCCCTTGTTGACGTCCTTGTCCGATCTCATAGAAGACCCTGGATCATCCCTGCTGCGAATTTCCTCTAAATAGATCTAAATAGGACAACCCGGGTTGTCATAAAGAAATAGTAAGAGAAACAGGGTGCAATGGACCACCTGGATCTGTTTATTTATATGTTTTTCGATTGAGCCATCCAACTGCACTCCCCTCCAACCGCATGAACCGCGCCTTCCTTCCACCTCACATCGACCTCTGACGAAGGCCTCACGGTGGGCATGCTGCCCTATTTGCGGCGCGGCCGTGGAGTAGTGATCAACGTCTCCTCTTGGGGGTCACAGATGAATATTCCGGTCTTCCCCATGTCTTATTACTGCGCCTTGGCTACATTCGAACTGTGTCGCTGGTGGGTGAGGAAAGCTGATGGGCTGCGCCAAACAAAGGGGGTCAGTCGAACAGAACAGCATCCTGGCCGAATAAAAGCCCTTGCGCGGCATTTGGATCAGTCTCTTATATTTTATTTATTACAACTTATATCGCCGACTTCAAGCGGTCCAAGCGCGGCACAAGTGGCAGCGCTGTGGTCACAGAGCGAGCTCGTGAGACGCAGTCGGCTAGAAAGGCCGGGCAACATCGCATGCCCGCCGGATAGGTCGCGAACTCGTCCAGTCGCGAACCAAAGATGCTACTCGATCAAGTGTTTCAAGAGAAATCGAAAGACAAAAGCCACCAACCGGATTGAAAATACCCAAAGAAGAGCGATCCATCCCTTCAAACAAAAGATCTTCAAAACCAAAATGGCGGCAAAAGACCTGCAAAGATTTCCTGACCAGGCGTAGGGCACTGGTCATCAAAGGTCGTGTAAAATGACGATCTACCGGGAGGAGTTCAAACCTATTGCTCGAGCTCATAAACATGGGGAGAGGAAGGCCCAGCTCCCGAACAAGAAGGAAAACCATCTCAAACCAGCTGATGGCGTATAAGCCAGAATCACCAACACCACAAACAAACAATCTGTTTATGATCTCGCGAATGAACTCAGTACCACCAGGGTGGTTGTGTACAAAAAAGGTGGTATCCCAGTTGATTGGCAATCGCTCTGTACAGGAAACTAAAAAAGGTCGTCTCTCACGGGTAGTGGTCAGGTCAAGGTGTCCCTGAAAGGCAGGCGCAGCAGCAGCCGCAGCGGCTTCCTGGTCCTGCACGAAGACAGCCTTGAAAAACCTGAAGAGAACAGCTGTGCGCTTCAGCATGTTTTCATGATAGCCAATTGCTTTCGTCCGAAGCTCCGCCAGCGAATGCGGCAGTGTTCGATTGGTGAATCCTGCCTGGACATCGACTGCAGAGTTCCATCTCTTAACCCAGTCGTGAAAGCCGTCTTCACAGCTTAAGTCCGTAAGGTGGGAGGGCCACCAATGAAATATCGGCATGCAATCATGTAAATCATGCAGCAAATCACGGATGCGA
Organism: Phenganax subtilis; assembly: GCA_025434845.1. Classification (NCBI taxonomy): domain Eukaryota; kingdom Metazoa; phylum Cnidaria; class Anthozoa; order Malacalcyonacea; family Clavulariidae; genus Phenganax; species Phenganax subtilis. The sequence continues at coordinate 2,216 of JAOBYK010573556.1, forward strand.
AGCCAAACATCTTGGTTGCTCCAATGAGTTGGTACTGACATGGAGGCCAAAAGGTGGTGTACTCCATCAACTGTGTGTTTGGAGTCCACCCACAAAAAAGCCTGAACTCGAACCCGACTAAGCCAGTGGAGCGCTGAAAGAACCGCCGTTGCCTCCGCCCGCGGGATCGTCTGAGAGAGCCCACGGAGCCAGCCTGAGCTTAAGACCTTGCCAGCGGTAGCACTGGTAACGCTCCAGGAACACATGTTGAAGGCACTGACGGGCCCTTTGTGACATGAGCCATCTGTGAACAAATGATGCGGTGACAAGGCTTCCACACATTCAAACGAGCTGATGTCATCTGGCAAGGCCGCCAAGGCCAGCCACCATTCAGAAAGCCACGGATTCCGTGGACACAGGAGGTGTTGCTGGAAAGCGCGAGGCCAGGCATTGATGTCCTGTGGCCAATCCGGAATTGAATCCCGAAGTTGAGCTTTGAGTGGGCAGTCCAACCAATGTGTGACCGAATCAGGAACTCCACAATGAGGACAACCCGACTTGGAGACATCAAATTTGGCCTTCATGTCGTTGGCGATGAACGCCCCTGAATGCAAGGCATGTAGCAGTCCGCGGTCACCTGACTCCAGGGTCTTGCCCTGCTCATACATCAGGAAGGGGTCCAAATCATGGAGATCTGTCATAGATTTCCGACGCTGCAGGGACGGAGCTAAATGTTGCAACCAAGCGTCCAGAAGAAGCATGGAAAGTTGTGACCAGTCAACCAAAAGGACGTCAAAGGTGAGTCCGAAAGTTGTGGTGACATATGGAGGAGCCAGACTCCAACCCAAGGATTCACAAAGTACATGAAGCTTTGAAAAGGGCCCCGGGCAAAGCTTGCCTGCAAAAGTGAATTCAAAGTGTTGCCAAGCTGGCTTTATGTTGGAGTCTTTTGACACAAGACGTCGAAATGTTTGGAAGGTCCGTATCACCTGATAGAATCCAGGGTCAGCAAGAGGCTGGTGCGACAGGGTGAGCCGCAGGGCCGTGTTCACGCCAGCAGTCTTCTGCTTCAAGCATTTGCAGGCCATAGTACGGAGATGTCCAAGGTGACTGTCCGCAAAAAGACATGCTTCAGCTCCATACAGTGCTTGAGGCCAGAAAGACAAAGGAAGAATGGAGATCTTCTGAGCAACTGGTGCACGGGATGCTGTAAGTCTTCCCCATTTAGCTTCCAATGATTCAAACCGAAGACGCAAGTGGTGATTCCGCAGCATATTGCAAAAAGTCATACTGCCACCCAAGTCCCTTGCTGCAAAATTACAGGCCAGTCCAAGAGTGCGTAGAGTATGCCGATCCGCTGTGTGGAGAGCCCATGTGAAGGTTTTGTTGGGATCAGCTTCCATCAACCACATAGCGAGGAAGGCCTCGTTGGCAAAGTGTGCTCCCACTACATCTTCAACTGTTGAGCCCATCAAAGAAAGATTGTCAACGAAGCTGAAGGAGTGGACATTTGGACGGAAGAACCTCATGTATATGTGCCAAGCATAGTTCAGCTGGACCATGCCGTAAACTGACATGGCATCTCCTTCCGGTAGTCCAACCAAGGTAGTTGTGGCTTCGCTCAACTGGTCATGTACCAAAAAAGCACGTGTGCAGCGAGAGAGGAAATCCTTCCAAAGTCCTGTGACCTGCTGTGGAGCTCCCAGATGGTCAGCCAGAAAGAAGGTATGTTGGCGAGGGATCCGGTTGAAGGCTTTGATGAGGTCAGTGCTGAGCCCAACAAGAGGACGTTGGTCATGGAGAGCAAGCTCTATATGACTCTGCAAGGTCCACCAAAGCTGCGTAGCCTCTTTGGTGGGCATGAAGCCAAACATGGAGTCTGGGGCATGGGCGGTCAAGAGCTTCAGGAGTTGACGAGATCGGATGGAACCCCATGTGCGGTAGACCTGGCTGAAGATCACAATAGGTCTGAATCCATTAGGGTCATGTGCACCTGCTTCCTTGGCCAGACAAAGCACAATGCCATGTAGCATCTGTTCCGGCCAGCCAAGTTGTTGGTCTTCAAGACGGTTGAGCCACTGCACCAGTGTACCATGCCAATGATCCGGAAGGTGAAGGAGGTCGACATGACCAAGGCCATCAACTCCTTTAGCTGCATGGGGCTTAAAATGTCGAAGCCCTGCTTTCCATTGAGCAACTGTGATGGGTGGTAGTGTCAGTCGCAGCTTCGGAACGAAGGCCTGAATGAATCTGGTAACACGCTCCCAACAGTCTGCAGGAACATCTGAAAATGCACACCAACGGGCTTTCCAAAATTGAAGAAGAGATTCATGGATCTGATCTGCCTTGTGGAGAAAACGGCGTTGGATCAGCTGAGCCCCGATTTGACGTGCTTCAGGAGGGGCTATTTCACACACATTCTGGTCAATGCCCGAGACATGAAGCTCTTGTCCATCTAGGGACCAAGTGGAGGTTCCCAAAGCAATGTCCTTATCCAGCATAACCTGTGATGACAATGGATCAATGTCAAGTATTTCATATTCCAGATCATCCCAGAACAGAGTGATGCGTTCAGGAGGGGCTGGCTTGAGATCTTGATGGAGTGCGAGAAGTGTGCGGTCATAGCGGAGGGCAAAAAGTCGCCGCTTCTGCGAGAGATGCCAATGCTCAAAAGAGCGGAAGGCCTCCAAAAAGACGTGGTACATGTTGTCAGCAATGGCAAAATTAGGTGGTGCTTGTGGCACTCTTGAGGGTGCAGCTCCTGTGTGCCTGAAACTATAGGTCTCCCACCAGCGACTAAATCCATGTCGAAAGCCCCGAGCTTTACGAATGGACATCCAGAGCTCCAGCCGAGCTGTCAGGGCGGTCGGATCCTGCCGATTGGCTTTAGCTGCATGCGCATAGCTCTGCAACCTCCGGAGCTGCTTAAACCAGTTCTGCACTGCACTGCCCACCTGATCTGATCGGAGTTGAACTTCAGAACGTCTACTTGGAGCACATGTTCTGGCTATTGGAGGTCGAAGATGCGGAGTCACTTGTTGACACCGGCCACGTTGATTGGATTGAAGTCTTCGGTCCGGTTGTCCGATGATATGGCCATCGAGACTAGCCTCAAGAGCTGCACCAAAAGCTGCATAGTCGGCAGTAGGATTGTCTGAGGCAAAGAGATGCTCACTGGGTGCTGAAGTCCAGGTGTCATCAACTGAGTCCCAAGGAATAGCTGAAGGGCGATGCCAAAAACGACATGAAGCCAACAAAGCAGGGACCTCTATGTCAACATGAAGTGAGGCGTGGTCAGGAAAAACATCTCGAAGACCAATGTCCCTCGCAAGCTCGATGAATTCCGGACTCATCCATATGTGGTCGCTGACTGCTGAGTGCTTAGAGGTTGGTTGAATGGTCCAACCCCAATGATCATGAGCAAACTGCTGCAAGTTTTGCCATCCCAGCCGTTGCCAGATGTCGAAAACTTCTTGATCCATGCAGTCCGAGTTCATGTCACCCAGAATGACCCTTGGGCCGGAGCAGCCAAAAACAATTTCACCACTGAGCACATGAAGAAGTTGATTGTTCAGCTGCTTGGAGTTTGGCCATGTCGGCCCTCGTGGGTAGCAGTAGGGGTAGCAGTAGACATTGCCAACTGTCACCACCAGCCCTGGGAGCACATGACGGGTAGCTTGTAATCGGCCGCAATTGTACTCCTCACTGGGACAAGAAAGCTGAAGTCGTTGAGCTGGAGGATCACTGAGGACGGAGACACCACACCAGGCCCCCGCCCAAGAGGAAGAGGGACGAACTGGCGCTGCGGCTCCATGGAGGACAGTCGGAGCACGGCCCGCTGCACGGGCTAGCCTTCGGAAGTTCTTGGTGCAAATCGGCTGAGTGAAAGTGGACAACTGAGTTTCACTGAATGCCCAAATACCTGGACCAAGTCCCAAGGCATGAACCTCCTTGCGAAGTAGTCCAGCCGGATTCGAAGTTCCTATGCGTAGCACTTCAATGTCTTCAGGACCTGGATGGCTGGCCTCCCCAATGCGTGAGCCATGAGGTCCAGTGAAAACATGAAGGACAACTGAAGCATCCTGTGCTGTCCAGGAATCTTGCCAACCACCGAAGGCCTGTCCATGGGGTCCGGCAAGAAAAGGCTGAGAGAAGGAACTATGGGGCCACTCCCTTGGCAGGAACAAAGAGCTAGTAGCAAGACCGACTGGGCCCATCTCTCCCGACTGAAGATCACAGTAGCTCTCGTGAGAGAGCCCCGTGCTGACGTAGGAGTGCTCAGCAAGGAGAGGAAGACCCAGCGCCAGTGGCCTGCAACCAAGCCCCCAAATGACAATGAAAGACAAGAGCGATCGCAGCTCCAAAATGCGCAAAATACCAGTGAAAGGTAGCGCGAAAGCGAACAGCCAAAGGTGACAGCTAAAGTCATAGGTCCCACTAAGCATCCCGCGCAGGGACCCAGCTAAGGTATGCCACCATGAAGGGCGAAGGATTGCGTCATCAAATACCTGAGTCCTCGAACTGAAAGTGAAGATCATGAACAGCTCAACCACAAAGCTGCAGATCAACGAAACAAACCCCTGAGAGGACCAGGTGAAATTGGTGACCAGGCTCGATGCCTGTTGAAAAGACCATCTCATGGACTGGCCAGCTCCTGGCACTGCCTCCGAGATGGAAGGGGGCAGCCCAGGGGGCCGTAGTCAATCCTCAGTGCGCTGCTTCTTTGACAAAAGAGCTTCAAAGCGCTGCATTGCCGAGTCAATCTTGTCATCAAGATGTGAGCCCAAATCATTTCGAAGAGAAGCAAGCTGAGTCCCAACCTGAATGCCAGTCTGTTGAACATCTTGTCTAAGGACCCCCAGCTCCTTTTGTTGGCTGTCAATTGCACTCTTGAGAGCATTGGAAGCCTGCTCCTGTTGGGTCATTCGCTGATTGGCCTGAGTGAACCATTTTTGGAACTGATCACCTTGTGCACGGACTTCTTGAAGACCAGCCTCGAGCTTGGAGAATCGCTGGTCTACAATCGGTGAAGAGGTAGAACCAGATGCAGCTGGCATGTTCTGGATTTCCTTGAGGACCTCCGTGCGGACGGAATCTTGCAGTTTCTGGGCCACTTCATCAATGTGCTTTGTGTCCGGCTTAGTTGCTGGAAGAGCAATTTTAGCATGATATGCACTCCAAGGATCTGTGGCTAGCCAGGGGTCAGTGTCTGGCTTGACGGTCCCAGTGGCATGCGCTTGAATGTGCCGCTGGGTACGTCGAGAGGCTGCAAGCAAACAAGTGGGCGCCGGGCCAGAGTTGTGCTCCTTGACAAGCGTGATGAGGATGTCCCGTCCAAAGGCATGAACTGAAGGTGTTGGCGGTGCCGATGAGGCCCCAACATTCCAGCTAGCCCCTTCCGAGCTACCCCTTGAGGGCTGAAGTGGCCGTGCACACCATTTGATCTCTTTCAGGAATTTGGCAAGAGTTGCTCGTTGTAGTCCATGTGGCAAAGGGTGCAGCCGATAGATCTGAGTGATCCGCACCTGAACAAACTCAGCATTGGGTCGCAGGGCTTCATGAACAGTCTGCTCATGCTTGGCCTGAACACGCAGTCCATAGCGAGATTTGAGTCTCACCAGTGCCATGGCTTCCGGTGTGGTTCTCAGTAAATGAAGAGCGCGATCAGCATCTCCTTGCGGAATCCAGACAACTGCATAACCAGGATGTGCTGAGCGTGTGGCCTCATCCCTTGGTTCAAAGTAGATGCCAGTCTGATTGACCCGAAGCACGGCTGTTGCCGCATCTGCAAGGATACGAAGGAAGGCCGTGAACAAATCTGCTTGAGCTGCCTCACAAGTGGAGCCTGCCAGAAGAGTGAACCTGCGTGGCCACACTTCTTGTAGTACTTGATCAGGTGTTTCATCGACAGGTGGGTGATAAAATCCACAGCGAGCGCCATCAGGACAAGGAGAAGCTCGACACAGCCGCAGAGCCGGCACCATGGTCAATAGATGCTTGACTGGTGATTTGACAAAATCAGACCAATCCAATGCCAATTCATCGCGAAAGATGGCCAACTTGATGACCATCGTGGGGGCCAAAGATGAAGATGCCATAGGGTCTGGATGCCCTGCCCGAACAACCGAGACGTCGCCCAACTGTAGTAGAGCTCCACGGATGAGCACAGGGTCATCTGTTGCCGTGTAAGTGGCGGGGAAACGAAGTTCACCAACCTTGGCCACCCCTCGTTCTGCTGTTGGCACTTCCTCAACTATGAGCAAAGCAAGAGCCAGCGCTGAAATGGATTTGGCTTGTTGGATGAATGGCATGGCTTCAGCTTTGGTACATAGCGCAATCCCTCTGGCATCATTGTAGACATCAGCGAAGGCAATCTGAGGGATTGAATTACCATCAGCATCACGGAAGTGATTTAGATGAAGCTGCAATTGGCTAGGATCAGGAACTGCAGGAATCTCAATGGCATGCTTTTCCTTCTTGCGTTCTCGTGGGAGGTTGGCACCATGCTTTTCCTTTGCTCTCTTTTCGATGTGGGCTTGAAGCTCCCAAGCAAGGACAAACTTGAACTGCTTTTTGCCTTGCATGGCGACCCCTTTCAGAGCCTGCCATGGATTCTTGGCCGTCATGGCTGCTGCGAGCTTGTCAGAGCCCAATGCTGTGATGGCGTCTCCTGCACGTTCAAAAGCACTGTTGGCGGGGACACCTTTGCTAATAAGGATCTGAGCCAATTCACCTTGGAGACCAGAAGCTTCAGGTCCACCCGGGGAATGTGCACTAAAGGGAAAATGTCCAAGAAGCCATTCATGCAGCTGCTGGATCTGGGCATCATCGAATGTGCCTGTCAGGCCCAAGATGGAGGCGGCATGAGCCAAAAGAATTGTGCCACATGAATGGTTATCATCCTGATGGATCAACCGACGATGTTTGAGGCCTGAATACTCCGTCTGCAGGAGAGAAGCCAATTTCTGAGCAAGATGGGTCATAGCCGCCGTCATGTAGCCCGCAATGCCATCCAGATAGAACCATTCCCATCCGGAGGGACTGTCTCTGCCATAGAGCAAGGCCCAATGGTGCCGATGAGCAAGCGGTGCCAGAACCTCTCCGACGTTGTCCTCAACTTGCTGAGGAAGGCCTGTCAGTTGGAAATCTGAGTCCATCCAAAGGGCTTTGAGGCACCATGGTTGTGGTGAACTGCCATAACATTGCTGAATCCAGTCATGCAGGACCTGATCAATGATGTGCGAGCCCAAGCCGCAAGTTGCTCCTCCCGGACCTGAGTGACCAGGAACGTCAAGAGAACTCTGCATGCCTGCCGGATCCATCGAGATTGACGGAAAGCTATTCTCCTCAAGGATAGTAAAGCGCCCTGAGGTCCAAAGGCGGGTGTCTCCACCAAAGAGTCGACCATCGTCATCAACCACGAATCTCTCATAGTTGAAGCCATGCTCTCTCATGCATTCAAACAGGAAAGTACCGGCTGGTACGCAGGAGATGAAGAACTGAGCATCTGTTGAGCTTCCACATTGAAGACCAATCATCAACAATCCCTGAGGTGACGCTGTGCGCCGTCTCTTTGGCTGTCTCTCCAATTGAAGGTCAGCTTGAGAAGCAAGGTGATGCAAATCGTCTTGCGAAGAGAGGAGAAAATCACCAGCTCGTACAATTTGAGTATACCCCCAGTCTAATGTGATCCGCTCTGCCTGCAAAAAACTACCAATGGTCGTGGCCGTGGCCGCAAAGATGGAAAGCGTGGAGCCATCTTCAGCCTTGATGTCCAGACGCGTTGGCGGGCAAGACATAGGGGAGGGAATCAAGAGCCGGTAGGAATCCTTGACAAAGTTGCCATACTTTTCAATGACCTCAAGTGGGTGGATGAAGGCCAATTTATCAATATGCTGTCCTGCACCTGCAAGGAGCGAGGCAAAGGTCCAAAGCACTTGCAAAGGTGCTGCAGCATTGCCCAACAAACATAGTGCGGCCCGTCCTGTGGCATGAATTTGAAACTGTGGTGGCATGCTCATAAGGGCCCCCAACTCAGTCGGATGAAGTAGCCGCGGAACATTGGTGTCAGCATCCACCACAAAGAAGGCACGAAGTCCCTTCTGCTGGAGCGTAGTCTGATTAAACGCAGCCGAGCGGCATCCACAAGGACAAGGGTCAAATTGGCTGCCATAGGCGTGAAGCACTACCGGGCATTGATCGTGCCCTTCCAGCAGTCGCTTGTCCGTGCCGTAGCTCTTGTCCATGTAGTATCGGAGTTCGTCAACCCGCAACTGAAGATTACTGATCACCATTTCATCCCAACTCCCCAAAAAAGGAAGGACCTCCGAGACTTTGGGGGGAGGCATAATTTCAGGCCAAGGGCACAATGGGAAGCCACTCCATTCAACTGGTCGAAGGAGACAGTACCATCGCGATCGCTTCATTGGCCATTGATGGTGAAGGTGCAGGATGGTTTGATCGATCTGCCAACCCATCTTCGAGGCCAAATGAGAGAGCTCCTGCTGGAGAAGGTCATCTTCCTGAACGGCCGGAACGCATTCCAGTAGAACAGCCTGTGGCTGTAAGAGGAATAAGCAATCCATCAATTTGTGAAAGGTCTGTGCCCTGCAATCCTGAAAGTGCAAACGATGTCCCTGAAGGCTGAAGGGCTGGCAGGGAAATCCTGCTAGTGCAGTAAAGCTCTGATTGGTACGTCGAAGCTCCAAATGCAGCTTTTCTACACTATCTAAATCCCCAAGATCGGCTTCGAAAACCGGTTTTGCTGAACACTGTCGAAGATGTTGCGAGGCCAACCAATTCGAATCCAAGGAGCTAACTGTGGTGGTGCCCATGAAACCGGTAGCAAACCCCATAGCTCCAGTTCCGGCACAAAGCTCCAAGACATTTCGAGAGAAAGCCTCAGTGGTATGAACAGCTTCAAAGATGTCCGAAGAGTCAACCGCCAGTGTCAGCGGATCCGTTGAGATCAATCGTGGATGGTACATGGTGAACCTAAGTGGAAGCGCAGCATCGCTGAGGAGTACCGCGCGTACCTCAGAAGCAAGGCACTTGACCAGCACGGCTCCAGGATCCAGAGACCTGAGGAGCTCAAAAACACCTGGCGCGGCCGGCGTGGCCAGGCGGTCCACCTGCATGGCTCAACTACCTAAAGGACGGTCTCCCGAATTTCAGCCGCCTCAGCCGCACGACTGGAACGATTCGGGCCAACGGCTATTTATTACAACTTATAAATATAGATAACTGAACTCTATTTGTTCGCGCTGCTATTTGGCTACTTCGGCTACTTGTATGCCAGTTATCATTAGGTCGAAATATGGAACATTCGCTAACATTCAACAACGGATGGGGAACATTGTAACATCCCAAGGTACTTCCCTTTGCCAGTGTATTTGTCCATGTATAGGTTCCAAAAGGTTCCAATAAACTGTACAAAGCAACCAACTGCAGTGAAAACTTCTTATGTCCACAAACCTGCAACAGGTTCAATATCTAGTAACAGGTCAATAGAAACAGGTCCAGGTCCGTGAAACACGTCCCATCCGTCGAGTCTTGCTGCACCT
>JAOBYK010573667.1:0-11754 GCA_025434845.1 Phenganax subtilis
CAAAATCGACTCATCGAAGGCCCGTAAAATCCTGGCGAATGCGATAATAATACCACAAGGAGCTGCCAGGATCTACAAGCAGGTTTTCCTACAGAGTATAAACTTGTGCCTACTGTTTCAACTACTTGTTTTGTTTTTTCACCTGCTTCACTTGTTGTAAAATCATAAGTTTTAATACCTGTCATAGCAGCTGCATAAGCAGCTACAGTGTAAGTGATCCAACCTGTTTGATAACCTATTAGAGTTGCTTGTCCTGCAGAGTAAGTTGCAGCCATGTAAATAGGAACTGCTGCTAAGTAAAATGTAGTTCCTCCTGCGACAGCAGCCATTCCCAAGATAATAGCAGTTTTTCCAATACCTATAGATTCTTGTTCTTTTTGATCTACAAAAAGACTTAGGTCATTTTTAGGAGTCTCTTTCTTAGAAGACACTAATTCTGTAGACGAGGGTATCTCTTCTTGAGACTTTAGTTCTGTAGATGGATCATTTAAAATCTTATCTAGTTTTTCTTTTCTTTCTTTTATTCTTCTTTTTAAATACTCTTCAGATGTTTCTCCTCGTTTTTCTATAGTATATGTCTTTAAGTATTTATCAGATGTTCTACTCTTAACTGAGTTTATAGTTATTGTTTCTTTTTGTTTCTTAGAAAGTTTAATTTTTCCTCCAACATTTTCTGGGATGTTGATTTTTTTATCTGGTTCTAAAGTAATTTTATGTGCTCCAACTCCAAGTTTACTTTTTGATCCGATTGTATAATCTATAATGTATCCAACAGTAGTAATGACTCCTGTAAGTATTCCATAAGGAAGATATTTAATGAGTCCTTGTTTTAATTTTCTAAGAAAATCTAATTTCTTTTGTTCAACAATGGTGTCATGTTCTTGTGGACTCGTTCCTTGTTCAACTCTAAGTTGATCAGCTAATAATAAAATATATTCTTCAAGTAATTTATATTCTTCATTATTTTCTTCTGTGTGTTTTAATTTTCTATATTCTGTTGCTTTTTCTTCTAGTTGCTGTACTGAAGTTATGTCTTTTAACTCTTTCAAGTCTTGTTCATCTAATTCTTCTTCTATAGACTTTATTCTACTTTCTAACCAAGTCTCAAGTTCAAGTTCTTCTTCTTTTTGTTGTTCTTCATCTCTAGCAAGATCTACAGCCATCTTAAATTGAGGGTAAATTCTTGACTTTGGAATAGGAATCATATCTCCTCTACTCATTCTATACACAGGTTTGTTTTTATATAAGATACCAGTCCAACCAAGATCATCTCTCCAAGTGAATTCAATGTCTTCTAAGAGAGCTTTTGAGAATCTACCATCATTAGGGTTAATTTCTAGTCCAGTGTACTCTTTTAGTCTTTTTCTCTTGTCCACAGTTCTAAGGTCTTCTTTGAGTCCAATCAAATGAAAAGTATCTTCTTGGTCTTCTTCGTTTTGATCTAAAAGAGAATTTTCCACGTCTTGATCAAAGTCTGGTTCTATAAAAGAAGTTTCTTCTTCTTCTGGAATGTCTTGTTTAAATTTATTATCAAAATCATGGAGTTCAAGTTCCATTTATTTAATGATAATAAATTATTCTGAGCTATCAGTATCACTATCAAGAGACAAATAAACATATTCAGAATCACTTGAAGTGTCACTTTCACTAGATGAAGAGTCATCAAGTTCAAAACTATAATCAGGAATTGGCTCGTTGCTCATTTATTTTCTAATCGATTTAATATATCTAAATTTATGACTTTTTATAGCATTTATGTATAAATACTTTATTCTATTGTCTATAAAAAGTGTTAAATTATCATGTTCATATTTACTCATAATGTTACCCATTTTATTTATTTAACTCTTTTAATTTTTGAATCCCACTTTTCTTAATCCAAGAATTGTGCTGATTGTCGTATCCTAACCATTTTACAAGTACTTTATCACCTTTGGTTTTGAGTATTTTTTCAACTCTGTAAGTGTGGTCTTGTTTGTCCACAGCAGAAAGTTCTTGTTCATAAAATTTACCAAGAATAGGTTCACTCTCTGCGTCTTTAATTTCATAAGTCGTTGGATCACCTCTGAATACTTTTGAGACTCTAAATATTTCTTCAGTGAAATTAGCTTCATATCCTTTCTCAAAAATAGTCTTATACTTACTTACTCTTACTTGATCTCCTATTCTAAATTTTGGTAAAGGGTATTCCCCAGTCCAAGATCGATACAAAGTCAACCAAACTTGATCTTCATTAGTATAGTTTACGTCAGCAGGTTTCATGTGAATAGTACCATGTTTTGTGTGATTATAATTGTAAACAAGTTCATCTAAAACACTTGTCCAATAATTAGTACCTTTAGAATAAAAGTATTTACACATGATTGATGTTAAAGTTCTGTTAAATCTCTCCACAAGTGCCGCTTTTCTCTCTGACAGAGTAGAAAAGTACTTTATTCTATGTTTTTCCAGTAAAGTTTTTACACCTACATTGTAAAACTCTTTTCCTTCATCAAATTGAACTACTTTTGGACACCTTCCAAATTGATCTTTAAAGTCTAAAAGTAACTTTTCTACAGCTTTTGTCATGTTCTTAGTGTCTTTTTTATACACTGGAATTGCAAATCCAAATCTACTTAAGATTTCTACACCTGTGAGAATCCAAGCAGTACCTTTGTTTTTGTTTTTAAGTTTAGACATGTCCACAAGATCTAGTTGTATTTGATCAGCAAGATTGTTCACATAAGTTTGAAGTGTTTTATGTCTCTTTACTATACGTTTATATCTAGTAAAGGTGTCTTGAGTTTTTAACCAATTGCGTACTTGTTTTCTAGTCACATGAACTCCATTTTCAATTGACTTCCGCCAGAGTTTCTCAGCAGACATGTATCCTGTTTTTGGGTTATAATATAGGTATCTAAGTTGTTGTCCTTTTGTAAACTTTTGGTGTTTCATTTTATTTTATGTGAAGTTCAAGTAGTACAGGTGCAACATTTGCATAGTCACCAAGGTTTGATGTGACATCAAAAGTAAATGTCTCCCAAATTCCATTGTAAAGTACTACTTCAGATTCAATGTCTTTGTAGTGAGTCACTGTTCCATGAAGTGATTGTGTTGTGATGATAGGTAAACTCACAAAAGCAGAACTTCTTTGTCCTTGTGTGTTAAAATTCATAGACTTGTTTACTGCATCACAATGTACACTGATATATCTTAGACCTATGTGAATGTCACATTCATTATCAGACTCTGTCCATGTATTTTTAGTTATTTTTTTATCTTTTCTAAATCCTAATAATAGACCAAATGTTTTTAGATTTAAATTCTCTTCCTTACAAATATTTTACATTTGTTTGTAAAAGGTAGCTTAAGTAGTTCAATTTTATACTTGATTAGTTCTTTTTGGATGTCATTAAAAGTAAGATAACCAACCGGAAGTAAAAGTGTAACAGAATCCTTAGTGATAAAGTTGTTTTTTCTAGCAATGACATTTTTATAGTTCCAAAAGATTGTAGCTGACTTGAGAAACAACTTAGAACTAGAGATTGTCTTTATTCTTTTGTCTACGTGAAGTTGCTTACGATTATCTTTAATAAATACAGTGAATTTGTTCATTTATTTTACACAAGTTATAAAATAAATGAATCAAGATGAAGCAAAAAGATATTACAAAATTGTCTATGGAGAAAATTATGAAAAAGCTATGAATATTTACAAAACTCAAGTACAAAAACTTAAAGAAGACTTTTCAAAAAAGTATCCAAATGCTGACATCAGCAAATTTGAATTTGAAGTTATTGTTGATCCAAACACCTTAAAATTTGACACATCTATAGATTATGACGTAACTGAAAATTATGGAACAGACATTACTTCAGAGACATTTAAAAACAAATATTCTTATGCTTTGTACTGGACTCCTAGAATTTGGAATAATCGTGGAACAATCACTGGGCTAAAACTTGAAGAAAACAAGATTGATTTGGAGTCCTTTGAGACCTACGTGAATCAATCAGATCATTTCAAGTGTCAACTTGAACCACTTGACACTAGTTGGAAAAACTCTGATAATGAAAAAGACATTGCTAAAGCGAAGTTTAACTATTTAGAAGATCCTTATTTTACAAGTTTAGTTGCTGCTTATGTCTTGTCTTACAAGTCAGGAATGAGCATAGAACACATTAACAAGTTAGGTCAACCTAAAGTGATTTCAAGTATTAGTAAGTACTATTTTTATTATCATATGAAGAGGTTCTTGAGATATCCAAACAAACTAAGACCTTTTGTCAACAAAGACGATCTAAAGCTTATTCAAGAGAATATTCCTACAAAGAAAGTTTGGAAATACAAATTAAAACATACAAGAGAATCAATTAGTTATTTCTTAGAAAAGCATCCTGGAGTAAGAAAGTCTCACTATGTTTTTCCCAAGAATAATCATTCGATGGGAATTCTTGGAATTGGCTATGAATACGTTGACAAAGTAGTTCCTAGAAATGAGTCAGAAGACTTTAAGTCATTCATAAAATCAAGTTCTGATGGACTTACACAAATAGGTCAAAAACTACTTCAACAAGCTATGGAAAGTTTTGTGTATTGTGTACTTGGATCACAAGCCAAGACAAGATGGTCAATTGTGAACAAAGGTGCAAAATCAAGTCAGACTCAAGACGTCTTTCATAAGCTCGTACAAGACACTGTTGTTCAAGATGATCCTACTGTTTTGATCTCTGATATGAGAAAAGCTATAGAAGATACAAACGTTGTTTTGAATATGGTAGTTAGTCCAGGAATTATTTTAATTCCTTCTGATATGATCATATTAGATACGCCAGTAGAAGGATTTAACAATACTTTAACTACTGCTACAGCTAGTATGAAATTTGGTAAGAATGAACAACTTAACCAAAGTTCTCCTAGTAGTCGTTTTGTAGGTAAAATTAAAGAACCTACTAGTAACCTTGTAAATAACTTAAAAGCTCCTACAAGTAGTCTTATAGATTACTCAAAAACTCCTACAATCTCTTCAAAATCTCCTAGTAGCAGTTTTGTAGGTAAAATTAAGGAACCTACTAGTAACCTTGTAAATAACTGAAAAGTTCCTACAAGTAGCCTTGTAGATAACTCAAAAACTCCTAGTAACAACTTTGTAGGTGAAAACAAGGAACTTAGTAGTAACTCAAAAGCTCCTACAAGTAATCTTGCAGCAACTACTAGTAGTCTTACAAATGTAGAGATGGTTGAAGCTGCGGGCCCAATGTTAATGTTAGGTCTGTTCTTAGCAAGATTTATACTTTAAATAAATGACTCTAAATTATGGTTATACGCATGGTGAAAATCAACCATGTAGAAAAGTATATTTGTTTAACTTTCATTATCCTAGATTAGCAAAAGATGTAACATTAGATCCTTTTATAAAAATAACTATATATGATTATCCAATTTCTTCAATTTATCATCCAGATTTAAATGAAAATACAAAAAAAACTTTGTTATATCATATGTTTAATAATGATAATTCTCTAAAAACTTTAACATTAGAATATAAATTATTTGTTTATTTTAAAAATGACACTACATCAGTACATAATTTAAAAACATTTAACCTTACGGAGATTAAACATTTTAGAAAATTTTACTTTGCTACATTAGACACTTCTTTTTTGTTAAAAGATTATGTTTCAAATGTACAAGACATTTTGTTTTTTTATATTCAAGTGATTAAAAAGTCGGATGAACCATCTGGAAATGAATCTATCTTAAATTTTACTGTTGAAACTGTTACAAATTAATTTTTTCTATTTATAAATCAATGGACACTTCAGCTCAAGAAACACCTGTTACTACTCAAAAAGAAATTATTACTACACAAGTAAAAGTGAAAGATCCAAAAAAAGGAGAACAAGGTAAAAAGTTAGCTGAGATTTCTAGAAAAGCAAAAGAAGCTAAAAAGAAACAACTAAAAGCATTAGAAGAACAATCGCGTGACAACAGCTGGGGATATACACCTGCTATAGCTATTATTTCAATTCTTGGAATTGGTGTATTTTGTTACTTTTATTACAAACCTAAACAACCTTCTAGTCCTGTCAAAAAAGAACCTATTAGTCCAATAGCTGAAAAACTTGTCTCTCCTGTCATTGAAGAACCAGAACCTACTTTAGTTAAACTAGATACATTTGACTAAAATTTATAAATTCTGTTAATAAATAAATGGGTAGTCAACAAGGACCAATCACACAAAAACAAGAATATATAAATAAAATTTATCAAGGAGTTGTATTAACTGTATCTGCTGTTGCTGTATCTTTGGCGAGTAAGAAAGCATTTGGTGAGTCTCTAGGTACACCTCAAAGCGTGAATGGAACTTTGAAACTAGCTGGATCTGTCATGGTAGGGTCAGTCATTGTAAAATACCTCGAAGATAGTAAAATTATTCCTGATAGAATCACTTAATAAATGGTCTCAACAGTAGCTAGCGGAGTTTTTAATGCATTTGCTTTTGCAGGAGCTGGATTCTTATTTAGTAAGTTAAATCACAAAGATTATAAAGAAGAAATGAAAAGACACAACTTAGCTCTGGAGAAACTAGCATTTGAAAAGGAAAAATGGAATAAGAAAGAAACATTGAGAAGAGATAAAATTGCTCAGTATAGACAGGAGTTGTCAGATGCTAACTTAGATATAAATACTACGAATCAAGCTTTGAGTCAAATTCATGAGTTACATTTAGAGTGGCAAAGAGAACCACTATTAGAAGACTATTATAGACCTTCTAATGAGATGCAAGAATACCAACATATTGCCTCTGGAGCGATGGGTCTTGTTGGAGGCTGGGCACTAGGTAAACTAGTTACTTTACTAATGTAGTAGTCTCTGTAAAAACATTATTTATTTTCCTATTAAATAAATAATGTCAAGTCTAAGCCTAAGAGAGCTAAAACAAAAAGCTAAAGATCTTAAAGTAAAAGGTTATTCAAGAATGAACAAAGATCAAATTTGTGACGCACTTGAAATTAACAGACTTCCTAAGAATAATAAGTATGAGACCTTTTGTAGAGAAGCTATGAGGTTACCTCGTTCTGTAAGATTGATTCATCTAGATTCTGGTTGGATTGAGTCTTTTCCAAGTCTTGGTAAAGCAGCTAAATTCCTTGGTGTAAATCCTGGGAGTATCAAACAAGCTTATGATCGAAATGTTAAATTATATATTCATGGAGATGCTTATAGAGTCGAATTTTATGAGTCAGATAAACATAGACCAGACCCAAAAGAGCCTAGAACTAAAAAGTAATTTGATACCTAGTAACCATTTGTTGACAAATTCCTTTGGGCTTTAGAAACTTTTACATTCCATTAGGCTTATGGTTTTTTCACCTAAGAAAATAAATTTGAAAATAATTTTTTCAAGTTGAAAAAACCATGAGCCTAGAGGAATGTAAACTATGTAGTCCACTTGTCTCACACGCGTCCTCGACTCGTAAGGAGAGATCTTAGACCTCTCCAGAGCAGTAATTTATACTGAATCTCAAAAAGTAGTCTGAAAACTTAGTTTTAGGATAGAAAAAGTCGAAAAAGCTTTCAGTTAAAATGCAGTCTGAAAACTTAGTTCTAGGATAGAAAAAGTCGAAAAAATTTTTCAGTCAAAAAGTAGTCTGAAAACTTAGTTTTAGGATAGAAAAAGTCGAAAAAAGTTTTCAGTCAAAATTAGGTCTGAAAACTTAGTTTTAGACTTGGAAAAAGTAGAAAAAATTTTTCAGTCAAAAAGTGGTCTGAAAACTTAGTTTCAAGCTTAGAAAAAGTCAGTCGCGAAATTTGTGACCTTGAGTGACCTTGACCTTGAGGAGAAAGTCGGAAAAATTTTTCAGTCAAAAAGTAGTCTGAAAACTTAGTTTTAGGTTAGAAAAAGTCGAAAAATTCTCATGTACAAAATTATACTAATTTTATACTAATTTTTGACTTTCTGGGACAAAATCTTAGGTAGGGGTGTTAAATTCTCATGTGCAAAGTTATACTAATTTTAAGGTTTCTAGGACAAAACTAATATTTCAAAAATTAACGGGGTGGTCTTAAACGGATGGGGTGTTAAATTTAGTCTTTATAATAGTAATTTATACTTTGGCGCCATCTTGGATTTTGAAAATGTCCTCTGAAAATGGTCATTTTTGAGGGCTTTGTCCTAGAAACCTTAAAATTAGTATAACTTTGTACATGAGAATTTTAACATGGGGTCCCCAATTTGTCCCAAAATCCCCCTTTTTACACTACTCTTATTCCAAGCTTCAGCTCCTCCATAATCAAAGCTACGTTTTAAAGCGTTAGTATTAGATTTAGGCAAGTTAAGAATGCAATTATTATTTCTTAATTCATACATTTGGTTGGAACGGATCGAAAAAAGCTCTCGAAGATAATCTGTAGAATTACCTTTCATTATTTGTATCATTGATGTTTCTAATTGTTTTTCTCTCCTTTCCTCTAAGGTGTCCCGAGAAAGTTTAGATCTTACCGTATCTGAGGCAGTTTTGTAGCGATCACCTGTAATTATTCGGCCAGCTTTATTTTTTAGCTTTTGTAATTTATTTTGCTAAAAAAACTTATGGAACAATTATTCCATACTAACGCACAGTAATCAAAATGAGGTAAAACAAAAGCGCTGTAGATGGTTTTAAGCATATCTTTGTCAAGTAAGTTTTTAGATCTACGCAATATTCCTGTTCCCTTTGCAGCTTTTTTGGCCACGTTGTCAATATGCCCTTTCCCGGTGATGCATTCATCCACCACTATGCCCAGCTTCTTGGTGGATGAGACACGTTTAATACTTTCAGATCCCATCGACAAAATTGGATCAACACTAAGTTGGGACAACTTTTTTCTTGATCCAATTAACATATACTCAGTTTTTTTTACATTTACAGTCAGCTTGTTAGCTAAAAGCCACATATGAACTTTGTTTAATTCAATTTCCAACTTGTCTTGAATCTCGTTTGAAGTGGAACCACTAACGGTAAAATTAGTATCATCAGCAAAAAGTGCTGGTACTGAGGAATCTAGACAATTTGGTAAATCGTTTATGTAAAGTAAGAACAGAAGAGGACCAAGATTTGACCCCTGTGGCACACCTCTTGTAATATTTTTACTATTTGAGATAGACATCCCCATTTTACATACTTGTTTCCTGTGACTTAGATATGAGGTGAACCAGCAAAGAGCATTATTTTTAATGCCATAAAATTCTAGTTTTTTTTTTATCAAGATATTGTGATCCACAGTATCAAAAGCCTTTTGCAGATCTAAAAATATTATGCCATTTATTAGACCTTTGTCCATATTAACTAACCATTTATTCGTTGTTCTTAGTAATGAGGAACAAGTAGAATATCCTTTTCTGAAAACAGACTGATAATTGGTAAAATCTTCTTTTTAATGAGATACTGGTTCAATTGATCATATACAATTTTTTCAAAAATTTTGGAAACAGTAGATAAGATACTAATAGGTCTGTAATTGTTACACTCCTCTCCATTTCCGGACTTAAAAATGGGAGAAACTCTAGCTTTTTTCCAGTCATTAGGTAATTTACCTTCAATTAGGGATAAGTTAAAAATGTGGTTCAGGTACGGAGTGATGACGATAGCAGAATCCTTTATTAGTTTGGAGGATATTTTATCTAGACCAGCTCCTTTATTAGATTTAAGTTTCGTTATTTTCTCATAGACAGTCTCATCACTTATCATAAGAATTTGAAACTCACATGCACAATCTACGGGATCCAGATATTAGGAGAAGTCTTTAGGGCTGTCTGACAATTTGTTAGATAATTTCGGGCAAATTTCTACAAAGTATTTATTGAGTTGGTCGGCTATCAATTTTGATATCGCTAAACCCCTCGATTCTAAGCTAAACCAAAAGCTTTCTAGTTTTAAACGAAGCTTTGAGGATAAAGACACATGTCATGCCTCTGAAATTAAGAAGATAAAGTCGGAGTCAAAAGCAGCAAGTTCCTTTAAGTTCAAAGGAAACTGTGTTTAATTTGAATTCAAGAATATGATTGTCGATGATGTGGAAAATTGCTTGCATGCCTTAACAGATGGTAATGTCACAGAGTTGAATACAACCTTCAAAGGCTTAAACGAAAAAATTGCAAAGCGAAATAAATTGATCCGTTTTGCTGACAAAAGCCCTGCTGGGTGGACCGCCGTTGATGAGTTTGAGTCGTATGAATTTGGCAGACAATTCGGAGGACGAGAAAAAGCTTCGCTCAGCCGAGAGGCGGACATTATCAAAGATGAAGTATAAGACTAGTCCATCAAAGACAGCGAAAGCAACAGCCACCTTTACGCAATCAACAGCCAACTCTATGCCACACAGTACTCCGAATATTACTACAGTTCAACAACAGCCATTTCGGAGTTTTCAGCGTACCTGTCGCCCATACAGACGTTTCTCCTCAGATAAATGTTTCCGCTACGGCGCAGTCGGTCACTGGGCTGGTTCTCCCAAGTGTATCAACACTTACAACAGTGAAAACCGTCAATCGGAAACGAGATCAACAGGGTCCGGTAGTTCCCGTTGAAAGTGGTTATGAATTAACATCGAAAACATTGTGTGAAGATAAGTATGAATACTTTTTGTGTGATTTTGAAAATTTTGCTGATGATATTAGTGAATGTGAGAATGTTGTGGACAAAGTGCCTGAACTTGTTCAAGGTTCTCAGGCTGTCAAAGTTAAAGGTCACCTAAAGAGTGTGTAAACTTTTAAGAGTCCATCGAAGCCCCTCAATTTATAATAACGACTATAAAAAGGGGTTATACTATCCTGTTTTTACATACGCCCCCGCGTGCCTACTTTCCAAACAATAAGTCTACCTTTGAACATAAGGAATTTGTTACTGGTGCTATAAGGGAACTTTTGAGTGTAGGATCGATTGTTGAGTGTAAATCTACTCCCTCGGTTGTAAATTCCTGTCGGTCAGTGTTCAACAAAATGGTAAAAAACGTCTGATTTTAGATCTTCGGTATCCTAATAGCTTCATTATAAAGTGCAACGTTAACTTTGAGGATACTAAGGCGATGCTAGGACTATTGGGAAATCCAACTCATAACTGGTAATTTTCATTTGATATCAAATCCGGGTACCACCATATTGATATATCTCCCAACGATCACGAGTTTCTTGGTTTTGCTTGGAATTTTGATTCTAAAACGCAATATTTTGTCTTTACAGTTTTACCTTTCGGTTTGTCCACTGGACCATATATTTCTAAGAGTCTGTAAGAGCGTGTGTGTGCGTGCGTGCGTAACAATGGAATGGCGATTATTAATGGCGGAATCAGTAAATGCCATTGAACTAGAAATACATGGAACGCTACCTGGAGCCAAAAATTGAAGCCAAAAATTCCGAGGTCGGCCCTAGTCTTTCCACGCGACGGAAGACAACGTCAAAAAAACAAAACAAAATAAACATGCTCGGAGAACGAGTCAAACTTTGGTAAAAAGACAAGTTTTATGAAGCTACTGATGATGATGATCAAACTTTATTTAAACACACTAATTCTTTTCAGCAAGAGCTGATTTACAAAGCGGTGTGATATATAAATATTAGAAAATTTTAACTATATACAATAATACATTTACAAGTAAATAAATAATACACACTAACACAACTAAGAAGCAAGATCAAAAGTCGAGGAAGAAAGCGTTTTACAAAACGAGGCTAACGATACCGTACTTCTTATCTCATCAGGTATCTGGTTCCATACTTTAGCTCCGTTATAA
>JAOBYK010573778.1:0-11753 GCA_025434845.1 Phenganax subtilis
TATTTTGCAGTATGAATGTCTAATCGAATTATTTTTTCAAATTCCCAACCTGATCCTTTTTTTCTATCCTCTATAAATTCTGATGTAATGATATCCACCATTTCTTCATAAATAAGACCTACGTCCGATCCTGATAATACTTTATGATATCTTGAACTATAGAAACCAAGTTCTCGCTCTATGATTTTATCTGTGGTGGGATCTCTTTGTATCATATTACAAACTAAAATTATTTCTACCTTATTGCTCCTAAGTTTGTCTAAAAGTTCAATCACTTTGTATTTAACATTGGATAACCAAGTTTTAGGATCAACAAAATTTCTAAGATCATCTTCATCTTTAAAATATAATTGATAAGATTTTAGTCTGCCCTTCATAGAAATTTCTAGTAATTTTAAAATCAAATCATCCTCTGTCTCCTGATCATATAGTTTCATAATTTTACTTTTCATTTTTTTATAAGTATTGGAAACTTTTGTTTTAATAGGTTCTGGAACAAACTCAATCAACCAATCAGCCCAATTTTTAAATTTTTGTTTAAGAATCTGTTTATTTTTTCTTCGGGGAGGAGTGGGTCTTGGAAATATATACTTTGTAGGTTTTAAAGGTTCTACACCAATATCTTTTATAGGTTTATCAAGTAAATAATTTGACCTTAAACGAGGTTTTGGAACTGGTTTTCTTCTATATTTATTTATGTAACCATTGATATAACTTGTAACTTTATCCACAGTTTTTTCATCATAATTTTCTTTATTTAACGTATTTTCTAAATTATCTAAGTATTTGTTTATGTTTTTAGTTCCAAATCTTTTCACTTTGTTATCTAATTTATTAAGTTCTTTAGTTACTTTTATGGGTATGGAGTCTTGCATTTTTTGATTTTCTAATTTAATTCTAGGCTTTGGAACAGGTTTTTCGAATTTAGTTCTAGGCTTTGGAACAGGTTTAACTTTATTAACAATGTACTCTTGACCTCCAGATTTTATTTTATAACTTCCTTGTGGTCTACCTACATTTTTTCTATAATATTGAACTTCTTTAAATCTTCTCAAAGCTTGTTTTGCGGAAGTATTTGGTCCAACCGATTTCAAAGCATCTGCATTAGACTCATTTACATATTGAGTTTGTCGTCCTTCATCCACTAAATTATTACCAAGTTGTTCGGAAGGAACAAAGAAATCTTCTTTTGATGCAGGACCACTTTTTCTTCCCGAAAAAATCTCTGTAGATTTTATTATTTTACTTTCTGGTTTGAGAATATCCTCAGTATTATCACGTTTTGGTCTTTTAGTTTCTTTTTCTAAATTAACTTTAGGATACAATTTAGATCTCTCATAAGAAGTTATATTAGGCTTATTATATATTTTTGCTTTTCTAAAAATATTTGGCTCCTTATACACAGGAATTCCAGAATATTTTTTTGGTTGTTGGTTGTTTGACATATTTTTATTCTTACTATATATCGTTGAGTTTTTTTGTGCAGTCATGCGTGCAATATGCAAATCAGGTTGAACAAGTTTAGACTTGTCTTTACTTTTTTTTAAACCATGTTCTTCAAACATTTCTTTTCGACGCTGCTCAATATTTTTATTGTCATCACCTTGATATTTAATTGGCCCATATTTCTTAAGGTATTGTAATTCTCTATCTTCTTTAGTTATATCGGGATCCTCATTATCAATAATAGGATTATTTATTAATTTTTCTTTAACTCTTTTTAAAATTTGTTGATTGTTGTTTTGGTTTTGTTGAGACATTTTATTTCTTACTATATCTCGTCAAATATTATTGTGCAGTCATGCGAGCAATATGCAAATTAGTTAAGACTTGTCCAGTTTGAAAAATAAACCATAAATTATGCAAATGAGCTTGTTTGGCTAGTTTAGTATAAATTAATATTACATTAGTTTGGCTTGTTTAGTATAAATTAATATTACATTAGTTTGGCTTGTTTAGTATAAATTAATATTACATTAGTTTGGCTTGTTTAGTATAAATTAGTATTACATTAGTTTGGCCTTTTTTTAGTATAAATTAGTATTACATTAGGGCAGGTTTTAACAGATTTTAGCTCATTTGCATAATTTCCAGACATAATGTCTGGGATTTTTGGGTACTGTCTGGAAATTATGCAAATTTGTGCCAGAACCCTTATTTTCACTCTACTAGCAACAAAAGCAACACAACTGTAATAAAAACAACAACAATACTAGCAGCAGCAGCAATAACAGCAATAACAACAACAAAAGGCTGAAAGGAGTAAACACTCCTGCAAGTCTCAGTGGAGAAAATTGAGGTAGCTGTAATTGAAGAAACATAGGTATTACATGTTTACAGCCCTCTTTAGCAAATGCATAGCAATATCTATTATCATATCATAATTACCTTTTCTTTGACAAGTTCAAGAATTTGTTCGTGTCGCTTGGTTGACTCTTGTTGCTAGAATAATGAAGCGTAACCCATTAATATAGGCAACAATGTGCCAAGAAAACTTGAAAGGATTAACAGGGATAGTCAAGCAGATAGAGGAACAAAAATGTTAACCAGAGACCTCAAAGAGAGTGCAAAGTTTCTGAGATCTGGGCAACAGTTTCCCCGCTACAATCTGCTCAACCCTGGCCACTGAGTACTACCTATGCAAGACAGCTGTATGTGAGTCTATGTACCACTGCAGCAACCATGCTA
Source organism: Phenganax subtilis (assembly GCA_025434845.1). Taxonomy (NCBI): domain Eukaryota; kingdom Metazoa; phylum Cnidaria; class Anthozoa; order Malacalcyonacea; family Clavulariidae; genus Phenganax; species Phenganax subtilis. Next base: position 2,689 of record JAOBYK010573778.1, read on the forward strand.
CACTTTGCAAATCCAACCACTCCATACACTACTACAATAAGCACATAATAATACGCTCTATTAATAGATTGCGATGGCGTCATTGCGATCTATATTTATAAGTCGTTCACTTCTGAAATTGAATGTACAGGCTTTGAATTGTAGCTGTTGACAGTTTTACATTAGCTATATCCACTGCACAGTGTTTAGGCTGTATTAGAGTTCCATGCACCATGTCTAAGTAGCACCCACACATTTTTTTGCTGACTTCAGCAGTTTACAGAATGATGTTTACCCATAACGTGGCATGCACATTTCAGTGTAGTTTTTAGTTCGCCAATAGTACTGAACCGGAAACAAATTTTTATCATCGTTCTAGCCAGGACGTCGTTTGATATTTGCTTTCATAGGGTTGCTACACAATGCTGTATAAATATGTCTGGATAGCAAGAAATGCCAAGAATTCGCTTTTTGAACAGCAAGACTCCACAAGTTTATAATCCATTACAATGATATAGACACAAGACCCAGAATTTATAGCAGTACTAGACCATTGCCTTGGAAATGTACACTTTTCCATGATTGTTAGTAGTCTCATAATCTCATTGCAATGTAAGTCCATATATAGACTACAATAAATCAACCAAAATTCATTGTTGACTGTCTTGAATTTATGCCCGTAATTACTGACTTGTAAAGTTTCGCTCAGTTTATCTTTCAGGGGCCAGTTGTTCATATGACATTTAGCTTAAACGATGGATAAGTAAGAATTCAACAACACTCTCATGCATCTTCCAAAAATTTCAAATCAAATCTCATTTAGTATAACAATGGGTAAATACATAGTTGTTGTAGTCATATAAAAAATTTCCAATTTCATTGTTGAAATAATACTTACTTATGATTTCTATTTTGAACTTATCTACCGTTTAAGCTAAACACGCTTCAAACAACCGGCCCTTGGCATATACCTATGTGCTGTATGTATAAAATAAAATAATTTGCAACTTTTAAGAGCAAGTTTGGTCCCAAACCAGCAGGTGACTATATTATTTATGACAATCATGGGTCAATAGCTCAATGAGACAGAATAAGAGTATAACCAATTCCTGATTACTCCCAATTTTATTTTATAGAATTGTAATTCACCTGATATTAGTGTTGGACGATATTCCAAAAACTATATCATGATAGTTGTTGAAGAAATTATTATCGCGATAATCGAGAATATTGTGATAATTACAATGTAATAAAACCATGGTCCACACTTGTACTTCTAATACCCTACAGTACAACTACAACCTAAACTATGGAATTATGATTATGAAACATTTTAAATGATTTTGTTTTATTTCTGGTGATACAAGTATGTTGGACTCACACATGTCAGCACATGCAAAATTACAACTCAGCGTGATAGCGTTCCAAGCACTTTTTTGTACGTTTGCGCCTTTTCTAAATTATGCATGGAAAAAACCAATTTACTCTTTTTGCCTTTATAGATCTTTATTTTTTCAACAATTTCTACTTCTTTTGGAGATTCAAAAAGGAAACACACAACTAGGAAGCAATATTGCGATAACCATTTCATAGGACTATAGTTTCGATATATCGGCATTCACATTTCTATGTTCGATACGATAATCGCGAGTAAAATTATCGTGTAATATTGATATTATCGAAATATCGCCCAACCCTACCTGATAGAGCAAAACTCCTAGCATTTTTAGCTTAATAACAGTAATTCAGCAAGCGCATACAGTCAAACCTGTATATAACAGTCCTGTATTAAGCGGCCACCCTGTATCAAGCGGCCACTTTTTAGAGTCCTGATTTTTGTTGTATAGAAGTACTATTTTTGTCACCTGTATTTAACGGCCCCCTGTATTAAGTGGCCGCGGCCACAGTTTTCCAGTCCAATTTCTGGCTTTTACTAATATTTTTACCTGTATTAAGCAGCCACCCTCAAAATAATGAAACCCAAGAATATAAGAGTAAACACGCATAACACATCTTATAATTATGAACTTTATTCCGTTCATGTTTAATTAAGATCTGTCAACATACATTGTGTAACATTTATTGACTATTAGTATGCTATTCAAAGCTCTAAAAACTTCAAACACCTAAAATGCCAGACTTCTTTGTCTGACTTTTAACACTGCAGTTACACTTGCTTATTTCTTCACACTGCAGTAGAAACACTTGCCTGCAGCCTACGATGCCATTTCACAGAAACGTTGTATGTTTAAATACTTGTTTCACCTAAAGACACTAGGGTTTATATATAGTCGCTCATTACTGTTGCCCACCCCCTGTGGAGTATTTATTGTTAACCCTTATTAGGCAGCCACCTGTATTAAGCGGCCACTTTTCAAAGTCCCAAGGGTGGCCGTTATATACAGGTTTGACTGTAGCTGTAGAAATGAAGTTTTGATCACATGTTATACTTTTCTCACTCCTCTGACGTCTGCCATTTATGCAGCAGAATATTTACTAATATTTTACCGCAAAGCACGTTTGATGGCAATTTAAGTGAAAACCGTCTTGCATGCTCATGGAGTTGCCTAAGATTTTAATATAAATGTACACGAAAAATACCCGCATGCATCCTCCAGAAAGTGTACATTACGACTAACTGTATGACTGACGTGAATTTTCGCCACTCATCACAATACTGCAAAGTTTCTTTGACACTTTGTTCTAAAAACTTGGCATATCAGGGGGCATTCCATTATGCTTTTATTTTGTACCCTGAGGATTTGTAAGCACATTTCTGAAAGTCAGTGACAACCACACTTCATGCGAGCTGGTGCTGACACATTTTTATTTGATTTTTGTATGAAATTTTATTACAGTTAAATAGTGTCAAAATTCAGGTTCATTTATACTAAAGATGACTGGTATCAATAGAAAGCTAACAGGCAACTGTAAATAAGTCTTTAAACAGATATTAGAATTATTTAACTTCCTCTTGAGTTCTGAGCTGTTAAAAACTGGCTTTCAGACCTCTTTCCAGGATTTTTGCAACATTTGCTTTTTTCCGACTTAAAATAGCAACAACTTCAGAAGACATTCATAAACCCTGTCATCATTTAGATGACTTATATGTATTTTTTTGAAGCTGTTGAAGGTTACAAGTTAGTTTTGTTATAAATGAATTTTAAATTTCACAATTTTTAACTATAATAGCTTTTCCTATAAAAGTTGAAGAAAAACCGTCTGCACAAGCCCACAAGAATTTTAAATGTTGCCAACACAAAATATACTAACACACCCTCAACGCACACGTCAAAGACGGAATGGCATTACCCCTAGAAATGATAAGTATTTTCCCTGCTGTTTGGATGACTAGAAAACAATATTTAAGCCTTTAGTGCACACTGCCCCCCAAAGTATTTTGTTCTTGATGCATAATACGAACACACTATTACTGACATTTCAAATAATCAGCACAGGCATAGTGGCAGGTTATTCTTAAAGCATTTGATTACCTAGCAGTCTAATAATGCTTGCACTGATTGGCTAGAATGCCAAATATTGTGTATTTCCATATCATGAAGAAAAGGCAAGAAATTTTGCTCCCCCTGAAACAACATGGGGCTTCGGTGGTGCAGTCGCTAGGATATGCACCTTTCACCACTGAGGTTGTGGGTTCGATTCTCAGCTCGGACTTAACTTTCTCAAGTGAAAAGAGTTTGTCAACTACTCTGCCGAATATCAGTATTCGTTTGAGGTATACACCATGTATATTTATTATTGCAAAGCTTTCGGTCCGTTAGCCCGGACCTTCATCAGTGCAACTGATGAAGGTCCGGGCTAACGGGCCGAAAGCTGTGCAATAATAAATATACATGGTGTATACCTCAAACGAACACTGATATCGATACTGTCTTGTTCGGGCCATTTGAGTGTGTAAACAATGGCTTTACCAAGCTTGGCAAATCGAATTTCTAGAGAGGCCAATATCATGAGCGATTCGTTAAAGAAATTATTTTCTGGTCCATCAACGGCCGAACAAAATGTTGTTGTGAAGCAGCCCAAAAAGTGGGTAGTCTTTTACAATGAATGTCCACTTCGAACAATTTGATAACTTTAAGCTGTGGTAGGCATGCTACTAATGAGCTCTGCTATAGGGAGAAGCAGTCAATGTACAAGTTGTACTATTGCTGAACTCTATTCAGTCGGTGCAAAATTCAAACACTTTGTTTTTATAATGTGATACTTTTTGTCCATTTTAGTGCTCGTACAAGTTGAAATAAATAAGGAAATACTATTGTCAGGTTGCAGAAAATGGCATTTCCAGAGCTCTAATTTTCAAAATATTCTGGAGGAGCATGCTCCCAGACCGTTCTAGGTATGCTCGCGCCTTCGCTACTCGCTAGCCCTCCGTACGGCAGGACCACGCATTTCAGGCAAGCTATGCCACTTTTGATGAAGGAAAGCAATTTTTAAAACACACGCAGAACATTCCATACTACTTACTTCTTTTTACCACCCTTGATTGTACCTATGCACATGACTCATACTCAAACGCAATAACGCTTCGTATGCTAATTTGTCTGCTCATAACATGCTGTCACAGTTTTTTTTCTCGCTCTCATTTATGAATACTTCATCAAGAGGCGGATGGACTGAAAAGTATAAACGTGTCTGTGTTTTTTGTGTTTAATAAAGGTTCCGTATCATCTAACTTAGCCTCAGACTTTTGCCTTCAAGTAGTTTTCATTTCTGCAAGGACTTCAAGGAAAAAATTGAGTTTTGTTTTTCAAATAAGGTAAAACATTTGAACTTTTTTCATCAGTCAAAAGGCGTTTTAATTCAGAGTATATGCTAAACCTAATGAAAACTAATGCTTCTTCTATGAAAACTATAAAGGCCAGTTTAAACGGAGGCAACATTGCAACATTAATATTTGTTTTTCGTTTGTTAATAGAATTTTCCTTCATTCACACTCTTTTCTTCAACATTGGAACAACATTTTTCGAACAACAATGTTGCGTATGTTTTATAAGTTTAAATTGACCTTGGTACAATCGACAACATATATATACAAGTCTGTTAAGGAATGCGGTATCAATCTATGTTTAGACTATGAAAACCACTTCTTTTTAAGATCATATAGTTTTTTTTATCGTGAAACTCAGAAAGTTCTTGTTTGAATTCTCAAGGTCAATCGCATTCAACGCCGGCATCTTGATTATGTAAACAAGGGACGAAAAAGTTGGTCCAATATAAACAACTCAAAATACTTCTTTCATGACCAGAACATGAGGTACTAGCCAGTGCTATTGGACCACTACCTTCTCCAAAGTAACCTTCTTTTTTGGCTCCAATTGCACGGGAAAAATTCAGTTGACGACAGACCACGTTAGCAAGGTTGTTATTCCAAGTATGTATAAAGTTACCACATACTGTGCCCCATCCTATGTCTTTGCGAAAAACTTCAACTCGACCGGCACTTCCGTTCGTACTTGAATTTCCCAATCTGACCGGAACGTTAGGTATGACTAAAAACATAAACAACGACATGACTTTACGGCGATGGAATTGAAGTCCTTATATACATTCAGTACTACAAAATATCAAAACATATACTAGATACACAATGCTTCTTAATCACTAATCAAGTCTTAATTTCTTCACTGCGCGTACCCTATTTAACGCACCATATAATAAATTTGTTTCAGGAGAAATAACTGCAATAAAGACAAAGTTAAGAAATCCTCAAGCAAAAAAAAAACAACGTTTTTTATTATTTTGTTTAAATGCATTTGATTATTACTAGTGAGCTTTTACAAAGATAAATAAAACAGTTGATTGCGGAAAATGACATCGGAAAGGCAAGGATCACGAACTGTTTAATAGCCGAAGTAGTATAATACCCGACATCCAGGGACGGAAGGGACGTGCACGGTGTGACCGGAAGGTTACGTTACCTTAAGTAACATTACCAGGCCAGGTGACGTAACGTGTACGTACGATGCTCGTGAGTCTGGTGCCCTTACCGGCTAAGGTGACATTACCAAGCGAGGGACGTACCGGGCACGTGCGATACCAGTTCGAACAGCATTTTGTAATATAACTTGGGATTTTCGATCGTTACGCTGTACAGCTCTTTATACAGCAAACTTTCCTTTCTCTAGAGCTTATGTAAGCTTCTTTAGAGTTTCTGTTTAATGTGGGGTCGATGGCAGGTCGATGAGAGGTCTATGTCAGGTCGATGAGACGTCAATGTGAGGTCAATGCCAAGAACTCGAGAGAAGCTCTAGAGAAGCTAAACCGAGTCCTGTAATTATCGATGCTCGGATAGATGCATAAATTAACACGCAGTTACGGATTAACGTTTGTAATAATATTTTTGTAGGGTAAACTATTATTAAATGCCAATAGATAGTTATTAAACATATTGTCTGGGTTTTATGGTATTTTCCTGCTTGGATGGCTTGACTTTGTACACTGTTCCGTCTTCTGTGAGCGCAAGTTTACGTTTCTGTCCTTTATGCTCGACAGGATTTACGTCCAGGACTTTGACTGCTTAATGTTTCATGCTCGCTGGCAGCAACAGTACCTTATAATAGTAGTAGACACAAATTAAAATGTTAATAATTTATTGCCGCCTTTCTTCGTTTCTCCAGATTTAGAAGGTTTTCGTTTACGTATTTGTCCACGTTTTAATGTTGTATCTCTTCAATGAACGTTGAAGCTATCCTCCATCTCTTCTTGTCGCTCTAGCAAACTTTCCAAACTCTTTTCCACATTGAATTCCTTTGGTTCTCCACTCTGTCTAGGTACACATATTCCTATTTTACTCCACTTTAGCCATTTCTTGCGTTCCTCTGTGTCCATGCCATGCACTTGGTCAAGATGATTCGCTAACCTTGCTAGATTGGTACTACCACAACCAAACACAGGACAGTTTCTCCTTGTTCGACACATCATTACCAAACAAATAACTAACAGCAAGTGATAAATTTCCAAAATATTTCCTATTTTATGTGGCCCGTTTACGCCCAAAACAGCACTTTTTGGCCCGATGGCCCGATTGCTGAACATATGTTCTAACCTAGGCAAGCCCTGCTTCTGTAAAGCTTCTGTCAAGCTACTCTAAAGCCTCTGTGCAATGTGTACTGTTCATCTGCTCATAATTGCTATGAGCACGGCTCGTATGCACAGGGTTGCAATGAGCATGGCTCATCTGCTCATAATAGCTAGAGAACTTACTCTTAATACAGAAAAACAGAATTTATGTTAATAGTGTCAAAGAGGAAACTAAAGAAATACTCAGGAAATCCTAGTATAACCATTAGTAACTACAATATTAAACAGATCAAGAACAAGAAAGTATTAGGGTTACTCTCGATGAAGAATTAAAATGGGGAGACCATATTGATGCACAATATGTAAAAAGATCTCTAAATCTATTGCATTATGAAGACGAGCGAAAAGTTTCGTAACACAAGAGACGCTAATCACTAATGTACAACTCACTAGTTCTACCCCACTTCACATATTGTACAACTGTGTGGAGTGATGGTAGTTGTACAAACAATAACAAACTTTACAAAATGCAAAAAAGAGCTGCTCGAGTGATCACCGGATCAAGCTATGAGATAAGATCTAAAGAAATCTTTGAGCGCTTAGGCCGGGAACCAATTGAAAATATACTTAAGAAACGCGAAATCATGATGACATTTAGGGCCATACAGGACGAGCTACCAACTTACATGTCGGAAATGTTTATAGTTCAATCATAATGATACGTATCATTACGAAATAACGACTGTAAACTTTACTTAGGCTCCGTTCAAACGTCGAACTTTTCATGCGCCGAATCGAATGCAAATGAGCACAAGTCTTTGTTTAGGCTCATTTGCATTCGATTCGGCACATGAAAAGTTCGACTTTGAACCGGTCCTTAGAGAACCTAATACTGACTTCATGAAAAAATCTTTTTCGTATCGAGGGGCTTCAGCATTGAACGATATGCCAAACAAGGTTGTCAATGGTCACCACAAACTCTCCAAAAGTAGTCTCAAAACCTTAATTAACAATCACTTTGATGCTCTGGAGAGAAGTTGACAGCAATGGGGTGGCTATATTTTGACTAATTAATTCTTGTAAAACTGTATGCATGTAATATGTATGAGTGAGCTGTAAAGTATTTATTACAGCGGTATTAGTATTTATTATAGTTAGTTATGTAGTTATTATAGCTGTAAAACCTGTATAATGTATATCTAATGTAGCGCGACGCTGACCAGTATGTAGGCTTCACATTCTTTGTACTACTATAGTTTTATCATAGTATCACGGCCCATTGAAAAACAGTGTGATTACTGAATGGCCACCGTGTTTAAATAAATTTTTAAATAAATAGTTGCTATGAGCGCGGTTAATCTGCTCATAATTGCTCAGAGCAGCCCGATTAAGCCTGATGGCCCGATTGCTGAACATAAGCTCTGCAGAAGCTTTATAGAAGCTTAGCTTAAGTTCAGCAATCAGGCTATCGGGCCTAATCGGGCTGCTCTGAGCAATTATGAGCAGATGAGCCGCGCTCATAGCAACTATGACCATATGAGCTGTGCTCAGAGTAACTATGAGCATATGAGCCGTGCTCATAGCAACTATGAGCCAATTGAGCCGTGCTCATAGCAACTATCAGCCATATGAGCGGTGCTTACAGCAATTATGAGCAGATGAGCCATGCTCATTGCAACTATGTGCATATGAGCCGTGCTCATATCAACTATGAGTAGATAAGCCGTGCTCAGAGTAATTATGAGTAGATGAATAGTACACATTGCACAGAGGCTTTAGAGTAGCTTTACAGAAGCTTTACAAAAGCACGGCTTGCCTTGGTTAGGACTTATGTTCAGCAATCGGGCCATCGGGCCTAACTGGGCTAAAAATTGCTCTTTCGGGCATTAGGGTTAGGGTTGAAAACTCTGGCATAAGATATAGTATTGGCATTCAAAGGATATGATGTCATATGAGTGAAGGTGTATTTTTGAGTGGACACGTGGATACGCAGTCGTTTGCAATTGGAAGAACAAAGTGTAAGACAAAATACAGCCATTCATGAG
>JAOBYK010573889.1:0-11748 GCA_025434845.1 Phenganax subtilis
TGTATATTTCTTTCTGTCAATACCATTAAAAATCTTTACAGAGCATCGATAGTTGCAAAATTTGAGCCGCTCCGTTAGCAGTCCGATATAGTGTAAACGGGGCCTAAATATAATTGGTTTGGTTTGGTGTTTGACTTGCAGTAACTCTAGGTCAAAATGATATGACTCTTGCTGGATCTCTTGGAAGAACGGTTTAGAACTGAGAAGAAAAGTTAGTAGTTTCTGTACCTGATCCTGTTTCATTTGTGTTAGTCCTAGGATGCCAGAAATGATACCAGCAATGGAAATGACAATTGCAAAACAACAACAGATGGCAAGTAAGATGAATAATTTGGCAATGGTGTTCATGTCATCACAGTTTCTCTTGTCTGGATCTTCACAAATATTCAAAGCAATATATGTTATGTACGTTTAAGTCTGCCACTTTCATGACAGCATTTGATGGGTATAATCTGTAGTTTTCTGATTCTAAACACTCCTCCATTATCAGGCAAATGTTTCATTGAAACATAGATCATTTTATGTCCATATTCTCAAGTGTACCTTTTCCTTCTGGATCATAAAGTAAACCATGGCCATTAGGAGCATCATCTCGACATTTAGCCAAGGTAACAAAATCTTTAAACCAAAATACAGTTGGCAATAGGAACACAGCGTGTGCGATGCATAGCGACATGTTACATGCATTCACCACTGCAAATGTGATGATCTGGAAAACAAGTCAATCAATATGAAACATATCCGAACTAAAGTTTTGGAACACCAGATCAAGCAAATTTTCTTGTAAAAAAACTTTTCAAAATGTCTTTTTAATCATAATTCAAATAAAAAGACTCACCATAGTGCGTGTTCTCATTCGCCATGCTAAAACACCAAATACTCCAACTACTATTGGCTAAAAGTATGAAACAAATAATTTCAGCTAATACACCGCATCGATTCATGGGGAGTCAAGGTATTTCCATACCCCAGGTGAACACCAGAAGCCATAATACTTAGGGTCACGTGAAACTTCAAGATCATCATTGAGGTCATTTACTTCCAGCAGAATGCCACCAACCAACAAACCAATCCCAAGCAAGAATTCCAACAGACCAATTATAGCAGCTCCTCGGGAAATTGGTTTTGAAACTTTGACTTTGCCCAAAGGACCCAAGCCTAAAAAATTAACATAACCAGCTCGCTTGAAGATAGAAATGTTAATTTATACGTGCTGACCTCATCATGAACCAAATCTGATTTCCACAAGATCAGATTTTTTATGTGTTTTATTTTTATAGAAAATGTCAATGGATTAGTAAGAAATTATATTCATGATTCATAGCATAGCATGGTTGTCTCTTGCATCGTATATGAAAGCTGATTTTCACAAGTAAGTGTAGTGTCTTAGCGAGCTTGTTGTAGTTTATGCAATACCCAAATGATAGACTTTAGTGGTATACCAAACATACTACATAAAGACAGATTTTCACCTTAGCTCTTGAGCAATTAAGTTTCAGAGTGGTCAAGATTTGTTTTGTAACTGTCTCTTTCAAGAACCAGTTTGAAATAATTTATTCATTTCTAATATCTCATTGCTGATATGCGAGCCATTACGTCACAGGAAGAAAGGGTAGATTGATGATTACTACATTAAAATCATAACTATAATTAATCTACTAATAAAACTTAGTTAATCCTTTGGTTTTAAACTGTTGTATTATCAAAGATTGCCATGATTCTAACTGTGTATTAACACAATGAATACTAGCATAGCCTAGAAGAGTAGTCTTCATATTAACAAAGCATTGTAGTGATTATAGTACAATATACCACAAGTATAGAAAATATACTAATTCTTATCTATTACACATATATGTTATTGTAAGGTTTATAAAGCGGATGATAAAGAAGGGCGCGAAATGTCGAAGTAATCTTCTATATTTTTTATCTCTACCGCAATATTTCATCATAATGACATTGATGTTTCTTCTTTACTTACTTCTATTACTAGTGTATGTTCCTATAGTAGAATGCATTCTCTTGGGAATTCAGTAAACACCATCAACTCGTTTTGTGCACGTACTTAAAGACACTTGTGAGAGTATATTATCAAAGCTATTAACATATGGTAATGTGAGACATTTGCGGAATGTTTTATAACTCTAATTGATCGTGTAATTTGACGATGAAACGACAAAAAAGACGATGAAATAACCGGTTTACACAATTGACGTTGACGCATGCGCTATACGTGCGTAGTCTCGCCTTTAAAATCGAAAACTAATTAAAGTAACTTATGTTCTATATGGATTACCCTGAAAATTAGTTTGCTTCAATGAACTTAATTGTGCTTACACAACGAATACGAATTTACTAGAGTCTACTTACTTACAAAATTGGTATTACGCATCTTACTAAATTCGATTATCGGTGATCATTCATTGATGATTAGCAATTGATGATGCCTATTTGAAATGACCTTCTTATTCATTGATCACCGATAATAGATTGGAGAACATTGCCGATTGATTACGATATAGATTGGCGGTTTACTTAGTTCATCGATGTTCTTGGAATAAAATCTTTGCCATGTAAATACAATTTATTCTCAGACTGCTCATCATTATTCTTATAGTTATTTTTTGAATCCATCCGTTTGATACATTGTGTTATTGAAACTCATTGGTTGAAAGTGCTCTGGTGTTGAGAATGGAGTTAACTGGATCGTGGCTTGCTCGGCGTTCTACAAGAATAAAATAGTACGAATTATATTCATTTAGCCTCGGTTCACACGCCACCGGATTCGCGCGGTCTTGACATCAAGTTCAACTATTAAAATACGGGTTTAGCGCGTAAAACCACGACCACAGACCAGACTTGAACACGAAGTGTAAGGCTAGGAAGTTTCAGGAGTAAACGCGGCCGCAAAGTGTACACTTTCTTAGTACGCATAGTACAGTTTCTCTACTGCAGTCACGCTGGATCAATAAGAGATGACTTTCGAACTTTGGCGCAGTTAATGTCAAGCTTACCGCAATAGCTTTTGCTCTGCAAAGTGCCACACTTGTGACAAACGTTGTAAAACAAGAAACTGTCAGTGCAGCTAATATTGATATAGTGATGGTCAGCAATAGAATAGCAATCACTTTTATGTCGTCACAGTATTCTGAAAACAGAAAAAATGTCCTCATTAAAGAAAATTTTTCACGAAATAATGAGATTGCAACGTGTGGTTGTCTTTAGCCACTGGCAGGGACGGCGGAGCCAAATTTGAAGTGCGGGGACTAAATGTTCCATTTGCACTTAAAAATTGTAATAAAATGCTTCTAAATGCCAAGCACCGCCTAGACAATAAGAACTTTAAAGTCTTTTTGCTTTTAGGGTAATTATTAGATAAAAGTGAGGGGGCTTTAGCCCCCCAGCCCCCCCGGTTCCGGCGTCCCTGACTGGTATCGCTCAAGTAATGAGAATTGCGCTGTTTTTGCTTAGAAACGCACAGTGAAAAGTATTTACCAATGTGTATCATTGTCAAATCAGTGGATTCAAAAGAACTGGTGGTGTTGAGTTGGGTTGAGTTATGCAAACAGGGACCTGGTTTATCTGCCCACGCAAATTTTCCATTCTTTGTTGTATAGGGCAGAACCATCAATGTGTCAAGAACACACAATGTGTCACATGACAAAGAGAGCAGCCAATAGATGAACACCTAAAGGTATGATGTCATAAGTATGCTTGGCGATTTTTACCGTCAGGAAGTTTTACAAGAATTTTTTAAAGAAATTATTCACCAGATAAAACATTCTTGAGTATACTAGACCAAAGCCCACTGTGCCCAATAAAAATAACTAAGAAACAGAAAAAAACAGTTATTTCTGATTTGAAAAATCATTCAAATATTTCCAGTGTTTAAACTTACAATAAATCCAGACATAAGACCAAAATAGCCCTGAGTAAAACCAACCGCTATTTCAACATCCCAATCTTGGTCATACACCAAGTATTTCTCTCGTAAGCAGAGACCACTGGCTCCAGCTACCGCACCAACTATGCCGGCAATTCCTCCCAGAATCATGATTGTGTTTTTCTGTTTTTTCGTTATTACAGCGGTCATCCTGGGGAAAATGAAACACTCTCTTGATATCTGCACAATCATGCTGTCTTAATATACTCTGACCCAAGCCCCAATTCTAGTCGTAACACATGACAAGAAATGGTCATAAATTAAATAGATTTATACACTATTCTCCTGAACACAAAAATATAATATTCATCATGAAATTAGTATGGTGTAACGAAGGAAATGGGTGCCTATGTGCAGATTGAGTATTACATGGGCTGTCTATGCGCAGGCTACCAACATGGTGGCCACCCATTTACCTTAGTTACCAAAAGTTTCCTTAGTAACCGAAATTTGTTGGGTCTGCCGACGCCTTAATTCGCACAGAACTGAATGGGTATATTTCGTCTGAAACAAATCATAAATCTGGTACAGGTGTTTTCAAATTTCGTGAACAGTTGAAGCGTATTACTGTTTTGGCAAAAACATGTCGCGTAAATTGTCAAATTCCTTATACCCTAAAGTAAAGGCACAGACATAACCTTGTATAAATGGTCTCAGATGTGTTAGGATTTAAGGAAGCTTGGAGTAAACGTGGTGTTAAAATATACACAAAACAAACACTAGTGCATACCTTTGTCTCGACGAATGGCAGAATTGGCAGAACCAACTAAATTTCTGAAATTTAAGTTGCGTTTTTCGCGGTACAGCGTTTGTATGATTCAGGAATCTTTCTCTGCGTAGTACAATTGTTCCCACTTGAAGTATCAGCAGTTGTGTAGACTGCGCATTGAACATGCGATGATGCGAAGTTTGAAGCTACGACACGTTTACGCCAGTAGTTTATGCGCGTTTCCGATACGATCATATATCATGCACGTGCGAAATACAACACCCAACATCGGAAATATTCTTCCGGGAAATTGACGCGTTTCGCTGTCGTGCGGCTATCTATTTAATATTTACCGCTTTTTATCAAAGTTTAGATGCTAAAAATTGGAGATGCGAAAGACGTTCACCCGAAAGGCTAATATAAAATAATACTTTCTATTTCAATTGATGGCCGATAAACGCTGCGTTGCACGTTGAAACGTATCAAGTTTAAGCAAATATATTTATCAAAAAGATTGCATTAGGAATTTAGGACACCAATAGCTAGTTATTTACAATTCTATAGTTACAAAACTTTACAATAGTTCATTATAGATGGGTTTAAGATACTTTATTTGAGTCAAGTCTTGTCTTCATCCTCGCATTCATCTTCTGAATCCTGGCATTCTTCTGGTAAATCTTCTTTGCTGTTTTCTTCATTATCTAGGTGTAAAAATCGTTTTTTCAAGTTTGTCGCTGGATACATTGTTCGTCTGTCCGGGTCTCTTACCCTTGATCCCTCCTTTAACTTTTTTTAAAGCTAGTTTTCTTTGTTTCTTTTTCTGCCTAAACACAAAGGTTGAGTAATAACAAGCCGGTAAAAAATCTTGCTATTTCTGCAATTTTTCCAACCTTTTTGCTCTTTTCCTCGCAGTCCTTTCCTCAGCTGCTGCTTCGTTCTCTTCTTGTTTCTTTTGATATTCTATGTCAGCATCTTCCTACAGACAGTAAGCTTTGTTCAGAATAGTTTTACAAAAAAAAACTATTTCTTTTATTGACTGAGCTACATGTAAAAGACTTCTGGAATAGATGTTGTCCTAACAAACTACTTTTCTCTTCAAAAATCATGACTGGTATTGCAACCTTCTTTGCTTTATCATCAATGTATTTCAATCTATTGTATTCACGCCTTCTCGTTGCTCGATAAACATGGAACTCTCCACTCCCTGCTCCAGCACTTGAACCTAAGAAATATTTTCATTGAACAGTTCAGACAATTTAGAGGTCACACATGTTTTGTCGACACAAATATGTAGATCAGTGACACTTCATCTAGTAACATATTGAGATCAGTAATCTACCCATGACAAAGCGAACAAAATCTTTCGGATCTGATGGTTTCCACTCCTTTTTCGGGCCAGGAATAAACGCGGGTTTATCCTAAACAAAAATTCAAATATTTCATTAGAAAACAACTTTAAACTATCAAGATATATGATTTTGAGGAGGAAAAAACCTACTGGGTTGTTCATAAGCTTCTCTATTTTCATTCGCTGCACATCTTGTTGCGTTTGCGGGACATAAACATCTTTTTTAATATTCTTAGTATTCTTCGCTCCTTGGTCATCCGCCATTTTGAAATAATGAGGTCAACCGCTGACAAAGAACACTGACGGCCACAGTCCGTTCCAGGCTCTCACACTCCACCACGCGGCCAGCGCATGTTAAGTGGATGATTGAGTGAAATGAAATGGAAGGGAAAATAGTAGCAGCTGTGGGGGGATGTGCAGTGCTTGCTGGACTGGCTTATGTCCTACATGGTGGAAGCAGAAGTGAAAGTAACATGAATAAAAAATCTGGTAAAATATTTCTTTTCATTCTGTTATAGACTGCTTCACTTGCATTACAATGATTTAATTTTGTTTGTACACTTTCTAGCTGGCATTGTTGGTCTAGTCAACCTTGGCAATACTTGCTATCTCAACTCAGTCTTACAGGTGATTTAGCCATGAAGCAAAAAGGGTCTCACCCTGACTAGCACAGATTAATATAATAAAACAGGGCGCATTGGAATGCATTGCCGCTTAATGAACTAATGCATGGTATATTTTGATAGGCGCTGTCCTCAGTATCTACATTTGTTTCATGGTTAAGGCTGCGTAGTGGCAATCATCATAAAGTGAAAAAACTTCGTAAACTGACTTTAGAACTTTCTAAGTTGATACAGAGTAAGTACGCTCAAAATTCCTTGGGCAACCCAAGAAAGACAAGTTTGAATGACACTTAATATAATTTTATCTTTAGTTCTGAGTCAGCCTTGCTATGAACAAGACTCCTATAATCCAACTCCAATATTTCAAAGTCTTTATTCTCATGGATGGATTATTCCACTTGAACAACAGGTGCTAGCCTGTGCAGCAGATATATTTTTAGTTGGCATATTACAATCTAACCTGTATGTGGGTGTTGCTAATGAAATTGTGCAAACTATCATAATCGTTCTTGTTAATTTTCAGGATGCACATGAAATTTTTCAAGTGTTGACATCAACCCTTGCTGATGAGCAAGAACGTGTTAGTTGGACTTTTGCACAAATTTTAATAATCTATGAATGAACCCTTTGTACCAGATCTATTTCGACTGTACACAGTATTTAATGCAAAACTGTTGTCTTAGGCTTCTCAAGAGTCTTGGAACTCAATTTTGAGTGGCAAGGTAGTTTATCATTGTGCTTACTAAGTATTTTTATATTTTTGCTTTAAATCAAAATTTTTCTAAACAACTGATGCGTTTTTTAGGAGTCCTTTGCTGTTCAAGATAACAGTATTGTTCATCGCAGTGGTGTCACAGGTAGTTTGAATGACTGAGGGGAACCTATGCTGTAACAAGAATAATTCTTATTTTATTAAAGCATCCAAAATCCAAAGAAAATTCTGGTCTCCCTTTGATGGGCTGTTTGCAAATCAGTTGTCTTGCAAAACATGCTCTAATAAAGTATGTATGTGTTCTGATTAGCATGCTCTAATTGCTGTGTTCTTAATTAGTAATTTCTACTTAGAATGTTCTAATTGCTGTGTTCTTAATTAGTAATTTCTACTTAGAATGTTCTAATTGCTGTGTTCGTTATATTGTTTAGTATCCTGTCAAGTTTGATTCATTTGACACAATTTCTCTTAGTCTGTCTACAAATAGTCAGGTATAGTAACTTTGTTTTGAATTTTTTTTGTAACAAATGAACTCAAGATTTTATTTAATTTCCAGTTTGCCAATGCTCTTACTCTTCAAGAATTGATCAAGAATTTCATGTGCTGTGAAGTGCTGGAATCATTTGAATGCCCTAAATGTGACAAAAAAGATGTTCATAAAAAGATAGTGTTGAAGAAACAAAGTATTGCAAAGGTTTGCAGCTCTTCTCGATTACTTAATATCATAATGATAGTAGCCTGCATGGCATACACTTGTTGGAACAGTTCAGGAAATTACCACGCCCTTGTTTTTGGCCATCTGCAACTCAGGTAAAAGAGAGTGGGAATATTGCTTTATCATTTCAGCTCCCTCAGTGTCTGTGTTTCCACATCAATCGCACATACTGGCAGAACAGTGGCATTCCTTATAAGAACAATGCTTTTGTGAGGTTCCCGGAGACTTTGGAAGTGCAACCATTTCTCTACGCGTATAACAAGGCAGTTGATTCTGAACTAACAAAGATGATGGGATATTTTGACGAACCGGATTCCAGTTCATCAGTAAGGTCAGAACGAACGAGCAAGAGTAGGTTAGTGCGAGGCATGGGCACGAGTATAGTTTTCATTTATGCAATCACCGACAATGCGTGTGGTTGAACTATGGCGTATCAAGATCATGTTTGACTTATGTTAATGCTTGTCTGAAATGTTCTTTTCTTTCAGCCTGAACTCATTATATAATCTAGTGGCAGTGATTGTTCATCTCGGAGGAGTTCAGCGTGGGCATTACGTCACGTACAGGAAAACTCCGTGGTTAGACGAATCATGGACGATGGTTTCCGACGAAACGATACGACCTGTGCCGATCTCTCATGTTCTCAAGACAAACGCGTACATGTTGTTTTATGAACGTAACGGACGAAAAAGATCAGAGATTGTTATTGAATAGATTCTTCGAAGATACTATGTTTATTTTAGAAAATTAATTGTCTTAGAAGTATCCAATCTTATGCAAATTATGTTCATTAAGCTGACTGAAAGAATGAAAATTGCTTGAGGCCTTTGTGCAACAGGGTTTTTACTTGCTATCAATTATTTATGATTCTACGCGCCTTTAAAATAATTACCTTTTCCTTGGAAAAGTGAACTTCGCAAAATTGGTTCCAGGCATTGCATTTAGGGTAAAATCAGAAAGTGTGTATCGAGTTATTTTTTTCTGTATATCTTGTTTTCAATGAGATTCAGCTGTTTAATTATCCCATTTAATTAAAGAAATGAAAAAAAATTTGGAAAAAAACTTTGAAATTAACAGTATAAGAATATAAGTCGTGGGTGTTGTGACGTCACAGCTTCGTCTCCAACACAAGCGACCTCAAAACGTCACAAGCAGACAAGCTTGGCTGGCGGAAAACAATAACTAGCTTGCGAGTTTGGAGGGTCATACAATCTCAAGCAATCCTCCGTAACTTGTTAGCTAAACGATACCTAACTTATACACATCGAAGAATAATACAGTGGCTATAAATTTTCGTATGGCTGAAGGGGAGAAACTTAATATTGACAGTATTATAAGCCGACTTTTGGAAGGTACTTTAAAATTAGAACGCCATTATTGATAATTTCGAAATAGTTGAATTTAAATGCCTTATACTTTCTGTGTATAGTAAGAGGATCAAGACCAGGCAAAAATGTACAATTGACTGAAGCAGAAATACGTGGTCTTTGTTTAAAATCAAGAGAAATATTTCTCAGTCAACCCATTCTACTTGAGCTCGAGGCACCTTTGAAAATATGTGGTATGTACTGCTGCATACCGGCTTTATTTTCTTTCAAGCGTTACATCAGTTTACTACAAAGAGTAAGTACTAAACATGTATATTTTTTAGGTGATATTCATGGACAATATTATGATTTACTCCGCTTGTTTGAGTACGGCGGGTTCGCACCAGAAGCAAACTATTTATTCCTTGGCGATTATGTGGATCGTGGCAAGCAATCTCTTGAGACAATATGTTTATTACTCGCCTACAAGATCAAATACCCTGAAAACTTCTTTTTATTAAGAGGAAATCACGAATGTGCCAGTATCAATCGAATTTATGGATTTTACGATGAATGTATGAATTGCTACAATACTGCCGTACATTAGATATTCCTGGTTTTTAAATTTTTCACTATTTTTTTCAGGCAAAAGACGTTACAACATCAAATTATGGAAAACCTTTACAGATTGTTTCAATTGCTTACCCATTGCAGCGATTATAGATGAGAAAATATTTTGCTGTCATGGAGGTAGAAATTATTTACTCTTTTTAAATTGGATTGTTAATCTTTGAAGTAGGGGTATTGGAAATATTTGTGAAGGAAATATTATGAATGTAAAACGTTATTTGCTCGTTACAATAGCACCAAAATATTTCTTTAAACTTTCTACATCGGTTCACTGTGTTTGCATCAGTTTTGATCATAAAGTTGTTATCTCAACTTTGGATGTGTATCTCTCTACTGCAAGTAGAATTGTCTTGAATTATTAGCCAAACTGGCAAGCACAATACATATTGTATTTCAGTAGGTTAAATATTAAATAGGCATCTGAAATTTGAAACAAACTTTAGTATGCCAAATTAAGCAGTAGTAAATATGTCTGCTGACATGCAGTCATAGAATCGTTGAAACAAGAACTTAGTTGTATTTTACCAGGATTATCTCCAGATTTACAGTCAATGGAACAGATTCGACGCATCATGCGACCAACAGACGTTCCCGATCAAGGTAGAATATTTCTCTTTGTTTAGAACTGAGTAGTTGTCCATCCAAATATGGCCTTTTACAATTAATAGTATTCCACATCACTTCCTGTTGTAAATTTTTATGTTGCAATAACATGTAATAAATATTTTATTTGTGGCTTGCAAAACATGCCTAAATATAGAAAACTGTGTTTATAAATATCTCTGCCCGATTGGACACGAAACGACTGTTTTTTTTAAACTTCTCTGTTGGAGCCGTACTCTTGCTTCATAACTAAACTCTACCAATTTTTTTGTTGACCCATTCAGTGAGTGGCAAGTTTTTGTCACAGTGTACACCTTTGCCTTGTATGAAAAGTGCCCTGTCTCTTTCTTGTGTTCATTATTGGACCAATCGCTAACCCTTTTATCCTGTTAAAATAAAAATGAAAAATAAAATTAAAGACCTAACTAATGGCAAAACAATTAAGGATATCACAAAATTATTCTCCACAGGCCTGCTCTGTGATTTATTGTGGTCAGATCCTGATAAAGAAGTAACTGGTTGGGGAGAAAATGATCGCGGAGTTTCCTTCACGTTTGGGCCTGATGTTGTATCGAAATTTCTCCAGAAACATGACTTGGATCTTATATGCAGAGCACATCAGGTCTGTTGGATTTCAGCAACATTGAAACACTGTTTGGCTAGAAACTTTGTATCAAAAGGCTAGTTTCTATGCAAGAGAATTGGGAAATTTTTGCTACTCGCTTTCAACCAGTAATTTCATTTTTTAAGGTTGTCGAGGATGGATATGAGTTCTTTGCTAAAAGGCAGTTAGTGACATTGTTTTCTGCGCCCAATTATTGTGGTGAATTTGATAATGCTGGTGCAATGATGAGTGTTGATGAAACACTGATGTGTTCTTTCCAGGTTTGATCTACGGCCTTTTGTTTTGTAAAAATGAAGATACATTTCTCAACTGACATTAACTCATAAGGTCAAACTCTCCAAAGTTCCTGGGTTTAAATCTTACTTGGATCAAAGTTCTTAGGATTAAAGCTCCTATGATCTTTTGAAATTTTGGAACAACGTGTGTTTTTTTTTGTTTTTCCCGCTGGTCACTGTGTTTTTTTTTCAGATTTTGAAGCCAGCAGACAAAAGAAAGTTTCCTTATGGAAGTTTGAACACTGGACGACCTATGAC
>JAOBYK010574000.1:1427-11746 GCA_025434845.1 Phenganax subtilis
AAAATCCTTAAATTGAAAACGAAAAAGTATACCTTTTTGATATTGATTATGTTTGTATAAACGGTAAAGAAGAAAAGTATTTCAAGCAATCGTTAAGTTGTTTTTTGAAGACGCAAAGTCCGTAATATTTGCTGATAAATATATCAAACTGAACCGCTTAATTAAAAACAAAGTACTTCTACTGATGAAATTACTTGTTGGCTGGTGCCAACTTTGATTTTTGTCCTTATTACTCGGAAAAAGCAAAAAGTGCAGTCAAAATAATGCGTTAAAGAAGGATCCCTAGACAGCGGCGAAGGAGTGCAATAAAAGGGAAAAATCACGCAGTCGTACTAGATTTCGTAGGCGTAGCGAATCTAAAGCTCCCTAATAGAACACATGTGGCAGAACTTGTAAACAAATCCAACGTCCGCCATTTTAAGAGCAAGTAACTTTTTTCGGAAATGTTACCTTTTGTAGCCAAAATTTTTAGCAATTATTATTAAAGTAATAAAACGGTGGAGCTGAACGCTATATAGTTTTTTCCGTTTGAGCACTGCATGAGTCAGCAGTCGTATACTAACGGTATGTTTCCAATTCGTCAATTTGCATAAAAACAAGTGCAACAAGGTTGACCGTTTCATCGTCAGAAATCGGATGACACAAAGATTACATTACTTGAGCGCTTCAGGTAGCAATCTACAATCCCAAGCTCTGCAAACTGAAGGTTATTACACCAGTTATACGTACAGCGGTCACCCAACAAATTTGTAGGCTTTACGATTTTATTGAATCTTTGCGAATACAATGAATGCTACAACAAAAAAACTAAGGTAAAATGTATGAATGTTTAGAAGCTAATTAATTAAATGTATACGAATGATGGGATGCGTGATGATTGAAGTGTTTTGTCATCAGTTTTCATAAAAGGAGCAAAAACCAATATTTTCTAGATAATTTATCAAATAGTTGTCAAATTAGACCATTCGTCACTGCAGAATTGCACCTGTCTGTCTATTGACGAAGGTTACTTTTACCCGAGACCAGAATGGCATAGTCACAACACCGAATTCAGCCGTTTTACGACCGTGTTTAGTCTTAAAAATCTCCTCTGTTGAAAGTATTTGTACTCTATTCTATATGTTGCAGTTTTACACTTGAAAGTCGTCTTTGAAAGAGTCAATTCGGTATTGTGTGACCTTGCGAATCCAGTCTCATGTAAATGTAGCCTAATCACTATTGCAGGACAGCAAATAATAGTCAGGTCTTGAGTCAACTCAAAATTATCAGTGTTTATCTGAATTTACGTATAGGTATCTAAAAAGTGACCTGACCATTGCTGCCTTGCATGACTTATTGAAATCCACCCATTACAGCAGACTACAAAATATGTATGATCGAAGGAAAAAAGGTCTATTCATTGTACTCAAATGTATCACTGTTATCATTTACTACTTTTATTTATTTTAAAAAAGAATAAAAATACTAGATTACCTCTAAACCAAAAAATGCATTATTCTGAAATTATTTCCCGCCAAAAACTGGACTGAAACACAACTGCGACAGTTTCTTATACTCTTTCAAACCTTGAAAATTAAACATCACAAAAACAGACAAAAAAGGTGACCTAAGGTTTGTTGAAATTGTTAACAGAAAAGATGATGCAGTAGGCAAAATTATAGGCACAATTATAAACGCCCATAGTTTGTATTGCCGTACATTTTCGAAAAATGCACCACAATCAAAATAATCCACGAGCAACCTTAAACAAGCAATAGAAATTAAAGCGTTTTCAGTTTTTGAGGTATTCTAATATTTGTATTAAGCGCTCAAGTCGCTCTTTCCAGTAGGCTCAGCGTAAAGTCCGGACTCACATTTCCACCTATCGTACAGCGGATTCACAAACGCTCGGTGATCGCTCTCCGAAGAATCGACTTCACTTGTAACCTCTCGTGACATTCGATACAATGGGTTTGAAATCATTTGGGACTCATCTTCATCCAGACCATATATGGGGTTGATTTCTCCATCGTCATTGCCCATCGATGTCGATATGTGATGACGAAACATCACATCACGATAATGCTCATCGTCTTCTTCCGGTATTCGCACGTGATCGTATTGCTGTCGATTACGTAAAGCTTGTTGGAGATTCAATTTTTGGGATCGATCAGCATAGCGGAGGAATATGACTACAAAGAGGAACAAAGCCGCACCCAGACTGGCTAACAAGTAAATTGACCACTGAGGCAAATCACCAGAAGAGATACCATGTCTTGATTCGTCGGTAACCGCTTCAATAGTTTTACATCCTAAATTATCAACGTCTTTCACCGTTGGGCAAAGAAACTCAATAAACTTGAAGTACTTATCAGTGTAATCAGGATAGTCCCGTCTGGGGCAATCGTTCAATGGGTAAGTGTGATTCAAAGAGCAAAGAAAGCCTTTCATTGTGAGAGCTTTGTTTTCAACTCTTGTAATCATAGACACTGATATGTTATCTCGGTTAACAACGACATTGTCCAATATGAGCACATCGCTAAGATTGTAAAGCGTTTCCTCGCTGAAACTTAGTCCAGCATTAAAATACCAGACTTGAACAGCTGTCTTAAACCAGTCCTCTACTTCAACTTTCATTGATGAAATGATCCAAGTTGGAATAGTGTCTTCATCTATTTCCACCATTCCTTTCTTCAATTTTTCAAGAAGAGCGATATCAAAATACAGAGTGGTCACGTTATCACCAGAAAAGCATACATCCTCACTGCGCTCCACATTTTCATTGTCAGTGTTTCCACTTTTACTATCGTCGGGTTCCCTCTCTCCATCTTCCTTTGTGCTTTCGTTCTTGCGATTTTCAGGTTCTTGAACGTTAGTTTCGTTTAACTTGCTCGGATATGGAACATAATACTGACCTGGTAGACAACTATTCTTGCTGCTGTTCATCAGCCGGTCACACCTGGAACCACCATAATCCTTCGGACATACGCACTCATACGAACCTGTGAAATTAAGTAATTAAAATACAGAATAACATTCGGGCATATGGAAAACACGTAACATATGATACTACTGCAAGGACCAATAAAAATTGATTTCTCAAGCAGGATTATATAGCGTATTTTGACATAAAACCAATGCAAATTCTTGGCATTTTAACATATTGACATCCTCAGCTACTGATATCCTAAATACTGACGATATCCCAAGATCCAAAGTTACTGATGATATCTGAAGACACTAATGACATCTTCGCACACTGATGATATCCTGAGACACTAAAAATATCCTCAGATACTGATGATATTCTTGGATATTGATGACATCCCAAAATACTGATGATATTTCAGGGATATTGATGACATCCTAATTCCTGAGACACTGATATGATAGCCCAACATACTGATGATATTCTATGATACTAACGATATCCTAAGACACTGACGATATATGCTAACATAATGATGATATTCTTGGATAAGGATGATATCTTAAGATGCTGACGATATTCTAGAATACTGATGATATCCCGAGACACTAATGTTATCCTAAGGTGCTGACGATATCCTAAGATACTGACAATATCCTCACATAATGATGACATCGTTGGATACTGATGATATCTTAAGATAGTGACGATATTCTAGGATACTGATGATATCCTGAGACACTGATGATATCCTAAAATACTGAGACTACACCAAAATAAAAATATTTTATACAACGAATGTATGAATCAATAAACAACTTACCGATATGATCTTTGCAACGATGACTTGCACATGGATTATCAGCACAATCATCAATATTTGTTCTACATAGCCAGTCAGAAAAGCCACGATGACAAGAACAAGTTATATTATTAATACCATCTATACAAGAACTATGTTCTTCATTGCAACTGTAGTTGAAGTTTCTTGAATCACATTCATTGATGTTGTTTCCACACTCAGTACCATTAAACCCAGGCAGACACGTACAACTAAAACCCAAGTGCCTATCGTGGCACGTTCCGTTATTTTTACAAGGCGCACAAGGTGTTGCCGATTCATGATCGTCGCAATATTCTTTCGACTTTAGACAATCGTTTATCGCAGTGCAATTAAACCCAGCACCTTTGAAACCACTGTCACAAGTACAATTATAAGTAAATCCATCGAGTCTAGCACAAGTTGCGTTAGCGTCACAGTTATTCTCTGGTAAACATGGATCGACTTTTGAAATATTGACAAACACATTGCCAGTGAAATTTTTCGGCTGAAGACCATTGTCTATCACTCGAATTAAAATATCATACCTTGAGCGAATATCATAGTTCAATAGTCTAGACCTCAAAAACAAATATGATCTAAACTGCTCAAACGTTGGTTGCTTAACCCCCTCGTTGTTTAGTATAGGAGGATCATATGTGGCAATGTGAGGTACGTTCACAATTTTGAACGTTTCTTGATGAGAAAGCAAAGTGTAGTTTAAGAGTTGCCATTTTTCAGGGTCATTGCAAATGATTTCACTGATATTAGTATTCACCGGTGAGGTTTCGTTAATTTCGACGTTATCGGGTCTCAACTTAATCTCATTCGCACCCTCGTTTACCTGATTCACAGTAATATTAAGATTCTGAATCTTATGTTTGCGTCTTGGTCCACCATCATCTGTTGCTTGGATTTTCACGTTTATTGTCGGAGAATCCAATTTTTCATAGTTGAGCCTCGCGTTTGAAATTACCGTTAAAAGATTAGTGCCATTTTTTGTAACCTGCAAATATGATTGAAAAAGATATAATCTTTTGTTATTATCGATAAGGCCCGAGATAGATATTCGAGCTGATTTCAATTGATTTTAAAATTTAAAGGTATTATAGTACTTTGAAACTGATTTTTAACTACAGTACTTTAACAACATTTTCAAGAACTATAGTAGTTTTTCTCCAGACTCAAGTTACTGTCGGGAAGGAATTAGCAATGAGTTTTGAAGGGTTCCATATACAATATTGAAAGTAGAGACCTTAAGAAGAGTGCAAAGTTTCAGAAACCTGTACAACGTCTTACCCTCTACACTCTGTTAAATATTTGCAGCTATTGAATTTTACTCATGCAAGATAACCGCATGTGATACTATGCAGTATATTTATGCACACTACAGCGATGAATATATGACTGACTGCACGGCTGAGTGTACGACTGACTGGGGTAAATTTTCGCTACTCATCACCAGGGGCAAAAGTAGCCTCTTTTTGTTAGGGGGTGTCCGGTAGAATTGCCCTGTCAAAGCTATAATGCCCTGTGGTGTTAGTAGGTGTGCAAATGCATTTGAATGATGCACTCCCCGCAACTGATTCCAAGCATACAGAGTTTCAAGTCTTTGCATAAAAGTTATTGAATCATATGCAAAGGAAAAGGCTTAAATCACAATTTTGTTGCACTGCATGATTCTTCGATTACCCTGCCAATCGACGCATTCTCAGTATTGGGGGGTGTCATCCCCCCCCCATACCCCCCTTTAAGTTTTGTCCCTGCTCATCACAATACTGAAAAGTCCGAAGAAAATTTGCACCAAAACGTCTGATTTTGAAACCCCTTGTATACATAATACGGATACAATGTGCAGGTTTCTGATTAAACAAAAATTTATCCGGTACCTCCTCATGCAACGTGCGGCCTGGGATGAGGAATTTAAGACGAAGTAAACTTGCGCAAATCAGCAAAAGTGTGTACCTTAGTAATTCAACAACAATTAAAGACGGATTTCCTTGGAATTACCAGTGAATGCAAAAGACACCATGTAAATAAGGAAACTTCTGATTCACAATTAAGTCACCAGACAGCGGATACTAATTAAACATGCACGTGTGTCCTTTTAATTTTCTCCACAAATTATGAGACAGAACCACAATATTTAGTGCCTATTAATTGAACACACTTACCTCGAATGTATCGCTGAATTTCCCAATAACTTGAAAGGAGCATGTTTGATTCCAGTCAGGATCTTCACAGATTAAATTTCCAAGTGAGTAACCAAAATTAGCGATTTCATCAACTTGATACGAACCGTTTAGTGAAATCTTTGTGGGAGCTTCGTTTATATCTTCGACGATGATATCAAACGATTGTGTCAATGAAAAAGGAGGAACGCCATTATCAACACAAGTTACATTTACTAAAAAAAATAATCGTCATTTCGTAGATGATAAACAATAATGTCTTATCAAATAAATGAGATGATCAACCAATTAAATCATTCGGTCTAATGCACAACCGTTTATGTTATAATACAGGGAGTTAAAAAAGTACTGATATTCGTTGCATGATTCCAGGCTTTATTCTTACATAGAACAAAAAAATATAATGATATTGTACGCCGGCTAATAAGACAAGAAATAACAGAGTATTCGTCGGTCTAGATTGGCGATCAAAAGTGATTTTTGCATCAATAGGAATAGAGCTCATGAACATAGAAAATTAATTTCCATTTTGCCTAATATTTGCACAATTGCGTTTTGATTCAGTGCTGCAATGGAAAAAACATTTTAGTCTAAATGGCCGATGATTCCAGTGATCGACTAATTTCGATCTAGACGAGAAGAACAAAATCCATCATCATAACTGAAAGAGTACCCTAAACTAAGCCAAGTGAAAACGTTTGGTTGCAAATTGTCGTAAAATGCCGAAAATATAACCAACAGTTTTAAACCAACGAATAATCAGTCATTCGTTGCCGTAACAAAATGAGTAAAGGATTGTCAGAAAGCTACAGGATGCCTTTTTTGTTCCATGTAGAAATGAAATCAAGAAACTCTACATGTAACATACCAACTTGTCAAGGTTCGATGGTCTTTGTTTGACACACCTTGTACTAACCAACATGAGTAATTGCAGTGCATAATAGATCGCATAATTCATTTACAGTAATAAAAGTACTAGTATACTATAATTGTGGGAATTCAATGGGTTGAATGAATAGGTAGCTGATATGTATTTTTGAAAAGGTTGACTTTTTATACACTGTTTAGTTGGTTTGAAACTGTTTCCCCTACATTTGCAAAAGAATTTCTTCATGTAGGATGAGATTTGAATCGCATGTAAACATCTGAAATCCGATAAGATGCTTTTGTTACCAATCATGAAAATTTTGCTTTGACCTCGAACCTAGCACAGCCCTAAACGTCTGATTCGTCATCAGGCCCGTACGTAGGATTCTCAGACAACCGAATCGACGACCGAAGGTGTGAGCCGGCTAATTGGATCTGGAGACATGCTCTCCAGAAACTTTTGGATTTCTTGAAGCTCAGACTTATTTATTTAACTTCGCCAATATTCATGTAACTTAGACTAGCAGAGACATATAATGAAACAAAAAAACATAGATATTGAAAAGGCGGGGAACACGCTGCAGCTTTCGCCAATTATAACGGCCCTTTACATAAACGACTCAATGACTGGATGCCACACACTGAATACTATGAACAACACGATATTTCACACGACAGAGCACGACATTCTTGCAACACAAACATATCGATTTCAATGTTACATATACTATTCCCAGCATTTTGAGAAGTGTTTCAGCTTTTAAATTTCAGTCCACAAGTTCGTATCGAGTCAACTGACTCGTTTGATTCATGGGTAGTTACAGGCCTGGTAGCATGGGCATGTATCCGAAAATCCTCGTCAAATTCATCCAACATGGCGCCACAAATGTAACATGAGAAACAATGGCTATTAAAAAATTCTAAACCTTACTTGAAATCAAGCTATTTTTTTCATGATCAAGCACGACACCACTCTTAACCAAAAGTACAGAGTCACCATATGTGTTACTGATGTTGAAAAGCGTAGAATTCTCTGGTATCACACAAACGTGATTCTGCTTAACATCTTGGTCATGAACAAGGAATACGATAGAAGTTTTTCCAACTGTGTTTTCTTTGACTGTAAGAGTCTCTGCTGTTATAGCATACGGTCTGTCATTTGAATCTTTCACCATCACCGAAATTTTCTCCTAAAAAGAAAAACAAACCCATTTCAGCAAAAAATGATACATGTGTTCCATATAAGATAAAGTTATTTACCTGTCGTGACTTTGGTGGATCTCCACTGTCAGTTGTACGCACAAGAATCACAATCTCAGTTTGGTTTTCGTAATCAAGCCGACCAGACTCCTTCACGAACAGCTCATCACCACTGATATAAAACGTACCTGGAATACACGGAGAATTCGAAAGCAAGTAACGCTAACAATAAAAAAATAGTTTTGGTAGTATCTCTAACTACATTATCCATTGAACGCTTCGCAAAAAACACAGTGTGTTACTGCGAGCTGCTGCGCTTCTTGCTTTGCTTGTTTTACTTTATTCATTGTTGGCTCAAAAATGAGTATTAGTTGGTTAGTTACCATCAATTTAAAATACCATTAAGATTAGAAAAAGAGAATGCATTCGTGCGGAGCGAAACGTGAGGATGTGAGGAAACCTTGAGTAGCATGTAAGGAGTTGATAAATCCCTTTTATCGAGGGTGCACTACGATGAGTACAACACCTAGATTCATTCGCTGCTCCAATCTCGTCTAAGAGGTTTTTGCCTGGCTCTGCATAGATAATTAAGTCTAGGGCGCCTTCTTGAATGTTCTACATACAACCTACACGCATGCAGACCTGATTTGCAACTTAGACAACGTTAGTAAAACAAAACACATAGGGCTGGACGTAGAACGACTCGAACATAAGTCCAAAATTATGTAATATGATTCATATACTTACTGTTATAATTGAGCAATGCGTAAATATGAGTATCATTTTCGTCCTGGTCAAGCGTCTTGAAATAACCCACTAAAGTTCCATTTGTGGCATTTTCAGCGACACCAGATGAATACAACTTAATGACATGAGGGACATCATTCATGTCTACAATCTAAAAAATAGAATGCATATAAGTACTCAAAAATCAGAAAAACAAATGAAAAAATCAAAGATTAAAGGAATATGAAAATAAAACATAGTTTGCCTGGATTGTCTCATTGTAAAGCGCGTCAAAAATATGCTTGAGGTTTCTTACCCGATTTTTTGTGTTTCACTTGATTGTTGAGATAGTTTAAATTGTCAGTAGGTAAGACCCCAGAACCAGCGAGGGAAGTGACGTCACACCGAGTGACCGGAAGGTGACGTCACCACAGTCACGAGCTCGTACGTGCACGGTACGTCACCTCACCTGGTAACGTTACCTAGGGTTACGTCACCAACCGGTCACTCCGTGTGACGTCACTTCCCTCGCTGGATGTGGGGTCTTACCTACAATTGTCCTACTCTTAACATTGGAGTCGATAAAAGCCCATTATCTACGATCCTATCAAATGCTCGTTTTCCACTAGCAAAATTTGTCTCGCGAATTTCTAAGGTCTTAACTATTAATCGGAACTAATTCGATTTTTGATCAATACTTTGCAATTTTAACAATAAAATATTCGCTTCGCACGAAAAAACTCTCTAGTGGAAAACCGGCTTTCGGAGAAGAATCAACCATCTTACCTCAACTGTAAATTTCTTGGTTTGGTTCAAAGAGGGCGACCCATCATCTTTCGCCACTATGCTGATAAAGTAGGTTCTTTGTACTTCATGATCAAATACAGCAGACTGACGCGTTAGCAAGCTGCTTCCGTTGATGAAAAATTTTGACGAATCACTGCTGTTACCAGCAAACTCGAAAGTAACGGTCTATATCAATGACATTGAAAACGTTAACCTTGACAAAATCATGCTGAAGCTTCTTACACGGTACCCAGTGACTTTTTGAATTTGACTGATTGTTGCTTTTAAATTAACGGTGCCGCTTTCGTAAGTGAACGAAAACTTTCACGAATTGGAGCGCAAAGTGGAAAAAACTTGTCCACGACAAGTCTAAGCGAAAAGCCAATCAATAAAATCATTTAGCGGGACAAACAAACGAAGGGGCAAAAGAAACAACAAACAAACCAGTAAACGAGCCAACAAGCAAGTAAACGAACAAACAATTAGACGAGCACATAAGCAAACAAGAAAAGAAACAAACGAGCCAGCAAGCAAACATACAAATTAACAAAATAAACCAAGCAAACAAATACAATCCCTCGTCTAGATGCATGTAAACTCCTAAGAATTGGTATACTAACATCTTCAAGGTCGTAGTCCGCGGCAAACAAGATGCCCACTACCACCGGTCCTTTTCGATTTTCTTCCACTGATGTCTGATTCAAGATGGTGAGATTGTAAGGAGCCTCGTTTACGTCCGTTACATTCAAAAGGAAGGAACGATGGATGTAGAATGTCGAATCGCCGTTTTGAGTACAGTTTATCTAAATCAGACGAAAGT
>JAOBYK010574111.1:0-11745 GCA_025434845.1 Phenganax subtilis
TTTCAGAACGTAGAATTTCCCTGTGAAAAATTCCTACTTTGATCACAGAAACTTTGATAGTGTAAACCGGCCTTAAAGGCTACGGTAGTTGGCAAATGATAAACAGATAATGGATTAGATTTTGGTGCTTTCTTGAAATTTTTGAAAACTGATTTTGTGGTTTGTCTTTGTTTTTGAAATGTTTAGTGTAAAGAAGGCGTTAGATCCTTCCAGAGATCTGGAATGCCGCACCGACATTGGTCTATCTTTGTGGATTGTTGAAGCAAAAGGTTTAACCAACAAGAAAAGGTACTAGAGGCGTTGAAGTTACAATAGAGGAGTGCATGTCGATCGAAAAATTTCATTTTATTCTTTGGCCCGTTTTCCACCATGCGAATTTGTTCGTGCGAAAATTAAATCTGGCAACGTGATTGGCCCCCTTTCGACTTTTTCGCGGCAAATTGTTTTGCTAGCCAATCACGTTGTAGCCTACGACGTAGACCTCTGAACCTCTGGTAAGGTTAAGGGTCTACGCATTAACGGAAAGATTTATGTTCTGACTCACAGGCTGACTGCCCGCGAGTACTCGAATTCGAGTACTTGTTTATGATTGGCTAGCAGTGGAAAACGAGCTTTAAGCGAAAGATTGACTGTATTTTTAACAGCATCGTGAATATTTTTGTTGCTAGATATTTCTGTGAACTTCTCCTTGACAATGTTTCTTATGCCAAGTCGTCTGGGAAACCTCAGAAAAATGACACGTTGTTCTGGGGAGAACAGTTTGTTTTTGAGTAAGATTTAAACGTGTTATTGATTAGATTACACGCTGAAGATTTCAAGTTTGAAATGCGCTCCGCATGGCATTGTGAATTTTTTGCTGGTCATGGTGCAACTGTATTCCACCTAAATTTACAAAACATTTAACCACCTAAGTAACGTGCCACAACAACATGACGCTACATCACTACTTTACTTCTCATGGTGTGGCTATCACTTGGAGAGACTAACAAAACATTCATGCACCCGAGCACGTCCCACAACATGACGTTACTTTGCTACTTTGCTTGTCATGGTGTTGTCATCACTTGAAGTGACTAACAAAACATTTACCCGCCTGAGCACGTCCCACAACAAAATGACGTTACAAGTTTTGCTTTTCATTGTGTGTTTATCAGTTGGAGCGATTTGTCCAAACCATTTTTTACCGCTGTAAATTTTAAATATTATGGGACACGTCAGTTCTATGGTTAAAACCTGCATATTTGTTTTGGAATAGTGATCTTCCTGAACTCTCCATGTTGCAAATCAACGTGCACAAAGATTATGACAAGAAGAAAAAGAAAGACAAATCCTCATTGATAGGTAATTACATTCGCTATGGATGCAATTTTTTGAAATTTAGACCTGGGGCCGGCTGTATAAAATGTGATTAAAGTTAACTGTCGTTAAGTAGGAATATCAACCAACCAGAATCGCCTATTCAAGATTTAACTACTTTTTAACTACAAAATCGTTGTTAAAACGTAGTTAAAAGTTTTATGCAACCGGCCCCTGTAATCAAAATTGCGATTATACGGCGTAACAGCATGCATGGAGAACGGCAACCTACACAATACAATTTAACATACAACACAGACAAAATGATAATGATTTTTTTACGCGAGTTTTTACAACGGCAAACTACAAATTTATACGACTTGTTCACAACGCCAGCAGCAGAAGCGATGCATATACAGTAGTTATCTAAAATGGGTTAGCATAAATCGTTTCAAAATCAGGAACGGGAATACAAACTAAATGTATAATAATCACGTTTATCCATTAGTATAGCCAAGAATGTACACTCTTTCACATCCTTCAGCAAGAGAAATATTGCAGCAGAAATTAATCGCCCTTGTAAACAGGCCATTAATGGCTGATTGTGTTTTGCCATGTGCCTAATATTTTCCTTATATTTATTTTTCCTACCAGGAACAATCGATATTCCAACGAATACGCTTGCTTTGGGTCAAGAAATGGAAACTTGGTACCCTATTTCAATGGTGTCTACAACACAACGTCCCAATGAGGGCGCCTCGTTGAGAATTCGAGCAAAATATCAGGTTAGACGATTGAAATACATTGCTGTAAGCTTCTAACAACAATAAACGAAAGTTTTGAAGTTGCTTTGCCTTTTGTCGGAGACGTACATGCATTTCATATATATGAAAGTGATTAAATTGTGCTTTAATGATTGTAAAAATTTTTTATTCCGTTTTCAGAGAAATTTAATTCTACCACTAGGAATATATAACGAACTTTTAGAGGTAATATATTTTTCGTGTTTAAAAAGATTCTACGTAATATTTTGAACTTTAAAAAGTTTTAAGTTGTCAGTTTTTAGAAACTACTGATTTCACAACTCAATTATTGTTTTGATCTTCCAGTTTAATGTCTCTGTAAGGGGTATCAAAACGTCCCTTTGTGAATAGTAAATTCTTGCTAAGTTACATTCAATAGAATTAACCAGAGTAGTGCATGGTAATTTGTGATAAAGACTCTAGACTGGAGTGTCCGAGCGTTGTGTTGTGAAATACACATAATTTTTTTTATGATCTTTTTCACAATTTAATTTCTTGCCTTGTGTTCCAATTGTAGTTTTTAAAGAACAATTACAGCAGCTTGTGTCATTTCCTTGAACCAGTTCTGAGTGCGAAGGCTAAAGATGAAATCGCGAAAATATTAGTTCGTATTTTGCAATCTTGTGGAAAAGCGCGAGAGTTTCTTATTGATCTTGTTACGACGGAAATGGAAAAATCTGGTAAACAAAACCATTATGCGTTGATAATTTGCAACAATGAAAGTTGTGATATATCTTTTCATACAAAAACTTCATCTACATTGATTCAAATTGCCGAAGTGACAGTAGGGACTGTACATATTTGTAATATTCGAATTATTTAATGAAGATTGTAATGTGTTTTCTCTTGCAAAAACTTCATCTTTATAGATTAAACGTACTTTAATCAAGATCAGGGATTGTATATATTTATCATTTTTGATTAATTTAACGAAGAATTGCAATATATCTTCTTGTGCAAAAACATCATGCCAAAAAGCACTTTAAAATGTTGAGTGCTTTTTTCCACGTGTTCAAAGAAGTTCTACAAGTTAAAATACCTATTTTCTTTTAAATTGCAGCTGATGAAAATCTCTTGTTCCGTGGCAATTCATTTGCAACGAAGGCGATGGATTATTACATGAAAATGGTTGGTGAGGAGGTACTGTACACATAATTTTGTTTAAAAAATATTTTTCAATATTATTCACATTACAATAAACAAGATGGCGTTATGCATGTTTAATCTTTTTACGACCATATGGGGCAAAATAATCTATCGATTTTTTTGCTTGTGTAGTATTTGGAGCAAACGCTTGGTGATTTTGTCAAGTTTGTTTACCAGTTTGATGAAGATTGCGAGGTGAGAGCTACCAGTAGACGTTGATCTTGTGAATGATTGAATATAGTACTGTGCACCGGAGCCGGAGGACCGGAGCTGGAGTTTGCTCAGCTCCGGCAAAACTACGGCATTATTTATTTGCGCTGCAGACTACTGTCAGACATTGGTAAACGTCCCACTAAATTTGGTAAATGTTCGGCGAAAATATACTCTGAACAACGTGCGATTAGTATCGAGAACAGCAAAAATTCGAGTGAAAATAT
Source organism: Phenganax subtilis (assembly GCA_025434845.1). NCBI lineage: Eukaryota > Metazoa > Cnidaria > Anthozoa > Malacalcyonacea > Clavulariidae > Phenganax > Phenganax subtilis. The sequence continues at coordinate 3,683 of JAOBYK010574111.1, forward strand.
TTCATTCACGTATGACAGTGCTTCCACTTTACAATGAAAAATTTCCATGAAATTGCGAATTTTTGCGGTTTTGCCGTAGTAGGGAAATTTTTGGCTGGAGCCGGAGTTTTTTCGGCCGAAGCCGGAGCCGGAGGTGAAAAACCCGGAGTTTGCTCAGCTCTAATTGAATAACGTGTGTGTTTCTCGTTCATGAGTAAACTTCGAATGATTTCATGTCTTGTATGTCTTCAGGTTGACCCATCTAAAGTTTCAAGCAGCCATCTTGAGGCGAATCAAGAAAACATCAAGGCACTTGTCCAGAAAGCTTGGAGTCATATAGTTTGTTCAGTCGATGACTTTCCAAGGTAATTTGTTGAATGTGTTGGGATTCGCGTATAGTGTATTTGAAAGCATTTTGAGGTGTTAACTGTTCATCGCTTGTAATTGTTTCTTTGAAAAAATTGGGATTTAATAATTTCTTCTAGATTTATTTTATGTCAATAGACAGCTTAAGATACCGCAATTTAGGTGTACGGGTACGGGTATCACTATTTTCTTTTTCACTTTTTGCTGATGTCGGCATTTTTACCCGTAATTTTTACATGTTTTCCGCCGTAGCCTGAGGTCTACTCGTACTACGAGTGATTTACCCGTACCTGCACACCGGAACCAGGGTATCTTAACCTCTCTGATAACGCGTAATTGTTCAATGAATAGGCACTTTTAGATTGACGTTCACAGCGAACTGCTAACGGCAAACTTTAAATCACATTAGATTGTAATATTGCCAGTTTTGTAGAGCGAAGTTGCGAAATCACGCTTCAGTTCATTATATAGGTTCCCCGTAACATCGAAAAACTGACATAGTTGACTTTAAAATGCGACTTAAACTTTGCCGTTTGCAGTCGGTAGTTCGCCATAAACGTCAACCTAAAACTATCTAATGTAATAGTGTGATTAATGTGTATATATTATGGTAATAAAATCTGTTTAGTGTATAAACGACCCCTTGTCAAGCAGATGTCCATAGACCCTGAAGGGCTATCGTTTTCAAATAATTTTAAATAAATAAAAGACATAAAAGAGATGCACTGATATATATATTTTGCTTTTTTTAAAGAGAACTGTTGGATATATTCAGTGAAGTGCGGAACACATTTCCATATGGATCTAGCAAGGCGTCGTGTCTCAAGCTAATCTCGTAAGTATATTACTTTAATTTGTGTACTGTTATAATCGTTTACTATCTTAGTCTCAAGACAGCGATTCGGTACTGATATCCTTTGTCTTGTAACGCTGTGCTACACGATGCAATTTCTCTTGCAACTTGCAATGCCATTCTACTCTTGAGTGATGTAAAATTGACAAACACGAGCCTTCATCACACTCCACCACTCATGTTTTCTTTAACATATCAAGCATTCGTCACTAATTAACATCGCTCTGGAGCAGATTTGCATTGAAATTTGAAAAAAAAAATGTCATTGTGTAACATGGCCTTTACTCGTGAATTGTATAACTCAATTATTTTTACTGACATTGAATTTCTTTATCAGGGGCACAGTATTTCTGCGATTTTTGGTGCCTGCGATTCTATCGCCCAGTTTATTTGGTCTAGCGCAAGGTAAGCTAATATAGATATTCTGCTTCTTCGACCACAAGTTCTGTGATATTTATAGGTTCACTGAACTATATCAAAAACTGGAACGCTTTCTATACCTGTCCCTTAAAGGCAGCTCTCACCTTTGTGTTATCGGCGCCATGTTGAATGAATTTGACAAAGAATAGGCTATTTGCAATCACGTGATTTTCTGTCTAAATGGCGAGCAATTAAGCAACTGCGTTGACGAAATTTTCCCTTTTTTGCCGATTGTACAAAATTAAATTGAAAAGATAACGAACCTGAATGCCATTAATGGACATTTTTTATTTACTTTCCTGTCATCTGAAATCTCAAAATCGCGTGAAAACAACCTATTATTCCTTCAGATTTCGTTTCTCATGGTAGAAATCTCTTTCCTCTTTGAATCTCAGGAGAATAACCGCGAATACCACTCAGTTAAAATTGAACCAGCTGTTTTTGAGTTTGTGCATTTTTGTACGTGCGTTTGTTATAAAACTTTCCAAACCGAGACTTCTGTTAATCCAATTGAACTGTGTAGTATTTCGTCTCCAAGTTTTTAACAAGGAATAGAAAACTTTGCTTCAATATTGACGTGAACCCAGGATTAAGCTAACGAACTTTTCAGCAAACTGACTCTGTGCTAAATTTTTGAACGAAGACTTTTTGAACGAAATTAGCCATGTTGGATTGGTAGCTAATTCATCTTTAAAAGATTGTAATCATGTCGTTATTTATCTAGAATACCCTGATGAACAAACTTGCCGTACGTTGACATTGATTGCCAAAGTTATTCAGAATCTTGCCAACGGATTAAGGTGAAAATACATTGGGATTCCCTATTTGCAGTACTATATGTTTCACCAATGTAGTAACAAAGAAAATGTAATTTAATATATCACAATCTACGGATAGAAAAAACACACGATATTTCATTCAAAGCATGTGAATCATTTCTTAAAAGAATTCCTCATGTTTTGTAGGTTTGACCAGTCAAAAGAAGGCTATCTCGAATTCATGAATTATTTTATTGACGACGAAAGACGAAGTATGCGAGAGTTCTTACAGAACATATCGGTAAAATTTTTTTGCATAATATTTCGCACATTAAACGGAAAATATGTTAAATGTCTATATCTAGGTCAGGGCTTGTACATATTTATTATATTTGAGTCTTGTGCAGAACAATTTTAACATAGTCTTATGCAAAAACTTCATCGTCATTAATTTGTTAAAGTATATGTTGCAATTTTCCACTACGCGAATTTTCGGAGCGAAGAGTGAATCTAGTCATGTGATTGGCTTGCGAACCAATCACGTTGCTAGATGCATTTTTCTCTCGAATAAATTCGCGTAGTGAAAAACGGGCTTAATAATGTTTTGTATTTCAGACGAAAGATGAAGTATCGGAACCCGATTATAATGGTTGTGTTGATCTTGGCAAGGAACTCTCAGCGATGCAAAACGCACTCAATGAGCAAATTGATAAATTGGACAAGGTAGTGTTTATGTTTACGCAGTCATAACGCGCCTGGGAGCGTTTTGGCTTGGTGGTAAAAGAAATGAGTGATAGTCCACACTGCTTTGCCATCACTTGGAGGGCAAAACATCCATTCACTCGAGTGCCGGAGTGCCGAAGCCGGAGTTTGTTTTCCCAGAGCCAGAGATGGAAAAACCCGTAGTTTGCCAAGCACTAATATCGAACAAAAATATGACCTTAAGGCCATGTTACGCGATGCAATTTTTGCAGCAACTTGCAATGCAATTCTGCCTTAAACAGATGCTATGTAGTGAAGAATGCGTGACATATGAATAAAACGTCAGTTGAATGTAATATAAACGCTCGTGTTTGTCAGTTTTTCATCACTCAGGAGTAGAATGGCAATGCGAGGTACAAGAAAAGTTGCATCGCGTGACATCGCCTTTAGATTAGTATACAGCACTTTTTCTACAAAAGAACACCAACCAAAGACGAGTTTATTATCACTTATGACACTCTTGTATTCGACACATTTCAGTTGACTTCATACACTTTAGCTAATGCTTAGAAACCACCATGAATGAATATTTTAAAGATATCAATTATATTTCTTATTGATTTTTCAGGAAGCATTGAGCCAACTCAGTCCCCTACAGTTTGTTTTGGATACATTAAACGACGCGTGTCAAAATCCAGATGCAGTAGGCGTATTCAATCCTAATTCGCTTATTTTATCAAAACATACATTATCTGCGAACTTATACAAAAAATTAGCCACGAAGACACCTGCCGACGCTAAAATAGATCACTCAAAGAAAGCTTCGGCTTTACGAACAAAACCGGAATTTCACGACGCTGAGTTGTCGGACGGTCGCGAAGATGCGACGAGAAATATTATAATAAAAGAAAGCAGGAAACGAAATCAAAGATATTACGACATGCGGTCGGGAAACGATGTTAGTCGAGATTCGCCCGATCGTAGTTCCGAAAGTCTCCGAAGTAGACACGGACAAATTCCGAACAGTGATCAGAATTTGGCGAAACGGAAAGCCTACGTGAGGAAAACGGATCCGCGAAATCGATCTAGAACCGACGAGGGTGTCCGATCATCTGGTACGAGTGCTGACCGGGAGTTACCGACCAGCGATCTTGGTGAGGACTTCTTGTCATCCGGGGAAGGAAACTCTGCTTCTTTACCGCCCTTACAAAGGCTCACAGTACGTTATGTAAACCCGTCCAGCTCTGCAAAATCTTCGAATAGCAGTGGAGGCTCAAAGTGGACTGGAAGCGACTATGGTTCGCTCCCGCGAAATTTCGAGCAATTGCAGGAAGAACAGCAGTTGGAAAGGGACTATGGTGAACCTAGTGCGCATGAGCAGAACATCACAGAGGAATCTCGCGTCACTCCTGTTTCTGAACCAGAAGACGGTGTGTTCGCTAGGCCCCGTGGTTACCCTAATAAATATGTCACTCGTTCGCTAGAGGATATCATATCAGTGCACTCTGACCCGGAGTCAACGCGTGCGCAGCTTCGACGCCCGCGGTCCATGGTTTTCAGAGATGCCGAGTCGGGGATTGAGTTCGAAAGCAAAGGGCTCAGTTTTGAAAAGGACTGGAAGCCAATGCCTCGTAATCCATCTAGTTCACCGCTACTCCGTAGGATTGATAAGTTCAAAAGACAGTCAGTATCAAGCAGCTCGAGCGGAGGAAGTCTGGGTGCCAAGACGAGCTCGCGAGAGTTGTTGGAACGAGATACACGAAGTTATCCTGCTCAACACAGGTTTCTTATACTTGTCTATATTAAGCATAAGATTACGAGGCTTATATAGGCCTTGTATTACAATAGAATTGCTTGCAATATTTTTAATTGGAAGCGGGGAAGGAAGCATTTGCTCAATCGCATAATGAAGTTTTGAGTTATTCTGAACACTCTTGGACAAAAGTTATAAATCTTTCCCATGCAATATTTTAATAAACTATGAAATTGATTTCGATTAGAAAATTATGCCTACAAGTGCAGGCAACGTAAATGAGCGATTTGTTAGCCCCTACATACTTTTTCAGTGTGTTCAGCCTGTAAACGTTTCTGCTTTGAAGGGCAACCTAAATCGAAGTTGCTGTTTTCGAAAGGAGTGAACTTCATTATGATTCAATTTCATTCTGTCTAATTTCAGCCCTGAACAGACGACGCTTCAAGCAAATGTGATCACGGATCGTGATAATCACAACTTCAGTACAACAACACAGGTACAAAATAAAGCTTTTTTGAAATACAGTTGAACCTGTTTGTAGCTACCCTTTATTAACCGACTGCACTTTGTTGAGCGGCCAGCTTTAAAAGCTCCGATGTTTTCTGTATAGCAGTATGTCTCTTGGGTGGGACACTCTGGAAAGCAGAAGGAAGAAGTTGAAATATGTTCTTCTGTACAAAGTTTTAAATGGTTATACAGCTCCCAACCTGAAGCAGTCATTGTTCGGGAATAGCATAGGACAGGCGCACTACTCCCTGAGAAATAGCAACACTAATATACCTCTTCCTAAACCGAGAAGGGAATTTCTAAAGAGAGGCTTCAAATATAGTGGGGCAAAGCTTTGGAACAGCCTTTCGCGGGAAGCAAAAGAGGCACAATCTATTCACAGTTTCAAAACACTTATTAATTTGTAACTACATTATTGCTAATACTTGGGTCACACCTCATGTGTCTTATTTTCTTTGTACATAGTTTTTTTCCTGTTATTCTTGTAAATAGGTTTGATATTACTTGTTATTAGTTATATATTAGTTTGACGCCCCTCATGAAAATCAACTCACGTTGATGAGGTTAGCGTCTTGAAATAAAGTTTTACAATACAAATACAATACAATACAATATTTCTTACCTTTGGGTAATTCATAGATAAAGTGCCGCTTGAAGTTTAAGCTTATAAAATTTCTTGAATTTTGTTTTCTTCGTTAGTGGAACACAGCGGACACTTCGGATCTTCGTCGCGAGCTTGAGCACACAAAACTACGGTTGTTTGAAAAACAAAGAGAATTGGACGAGGAACGAGCTACAATGCAACGACGTCAAGTTGAAATTGAAGAAAAGCTTCGAAGGGAACAAGATTTAAAAGACAAAGAACTTCGAGCCGTCTACGAACGGCTAGGAAATGTCGAACAAAGACTAAGGGATCAACAAACTGAAATGGAAGGAACGCTAAAAGCGAAGAATGTCATTATACAAGCACAAGAACAACGTATAAAGTCGTTGAATACTGATTATAACAAGTTACTAGAAGCTCTTAATCAACTGCAGAAAACTCCATCGGCGAAAGGTTTGAATCTTCGAATCACGGATAATTTATAGCTTTTTCTCAGAGTGGCTGGAAACACCATCTATAATTTGAAGTTGTTTTCTTTAGAATAGTTTTATTCAAGGTCAGGGATTGTACTTAGTTATCATATATGAGATTTTAAAGCAGAATTATAATATATCTTCTTATAAAGGCCAGTTCATACGGGCGATTTTTGCTGCGATTTTTCTCCTTTTAGTGTATGTGATCGAGTAGGTTGACTGGCGAATGCACTAGCAAAATTGTTGGACCAAGTATACTTGCCAGTTATCCACTCTATCACATCGTTCAACACGAGAAAAATCGCATCGAAAATCGCCCGTGTGAACTGTCCTTAAGAAAACTTGGTCGTCATTGACTGACATGCCGTGAAAGTTCGTCAATACAAAGATGAGAACAAGAGAAGCATATCTTGAAATTCTTATCTCCGGAACTTAACCCTATGAATATGAAGCTTTTGTTGCAAAGATTGCACTGTTTATCTTAAATATAGTGATAATGTCCAACCCCTGATCTCATTTTCGGCTCTCTGCATCCATTTTAACCTCCCACCAATAATATTTCGGATATTTCTAAACATGTTGCTTTCGCGTAAGTTATAAACAAAAGATGTATATTTTTAACGAATACGTTCACTACAAGTATAGCCTAGTTTTTGTACATATAGTAATTTAGACAAAATTATGGAAAGCAAAGTATATTTCTATATTATTTCAAAAAGTGTGCAGTTTTATGCAATAAAATAGAACAAAGACTTTTGACCAACTTTTCAAATTCTATCAAACTGTCTTCGCATGCAACTGTCTTTGATATTTCTTTCCACATGTTGCTCGTTATTTAAAGTTTCAAGATGGCAGGCAGTCCTGTACGCTTTTTATTGAATGATCTTGAGTAATATTCCTCGGCCTTCCGTCTTCTGTTGCTTCTTTCAGCTTTTTCACTTCTTCTCTCAGTTGCAGATTTGCTCTTTCCAGTCTTAAAATTCTATCGTGTTGCGAAATCACAGTTTTTTCTTTGACTTCTAGAGTCTTGTCGATGATCTGTTTTTCCCGCCTCAATTCGCCTTCTAACAGCAACAACTTTGAGATAATGGCGGCCAAATTGGTGTCTGTGTATTCCTGCTGTCTTTTGTATTTGTTGTCTTTTAGTTGTAGCGCCATCGACAATTTGTTTGTCTTCGTTTTCTCCGCTTTAAGTTCGGATTTAGTTCTCCGTAGTTCTGCTTGCAAGCGACGTAAGGTTACTCTGTAATGCCCAAACATTACTTCTTCCTAAGAGTAAAATAGAAAAGCGTTTTTAAATATTTGCAAAAACAATGTTGCATAATCTTGATACGAACACAGCAAAAGTATCAGTGTATCATTGTATCATCAAAGTTGTATCGTAAAAGTTATATTACTGTATCATAAAAGTATCAGTGTATCATCAAAAGCATTATTCAAATCTAGCTTTTTGTTACAACATCGTCCCGAGTAGCTGATGTTGATTTATCGAAACTGGTATAATTGTATGGCATTACAATGTATTATTGTGATATTACATGTATATGAATCAACCAAACAACATAGTTATGTACTGTTTACATTCATGAGAAATGTGTTCTTTGTTGTTAGATACATTATACATTTGTCAAATTAGTACGAAGGGCTG